>CANYBF010400091.1:0-19619 GCA_948192965.1 Dalechampia spathulata
TTACTTTTCTAATAATCACATATCATAATATACCTTCAACAATGTATTTTCAATACATAATCATTCATTCTTAATACCATGAAAATCAAAAATCCAACTCGTACGCTTACATCATGCTATCATCATTATTATCCACTATGACATCATAAATAAATTGGTAAATTTCATTATATTTATTTTCTATATTTTTAATCTTATGATAAATAAATCATCTTAGGTATATATATTCCAATAAACTCATTTAATATTTTATTTTTCACTAACCCATAAATATATCTATATGTATATATATATGATACGTACATTTTTCACTCGTACAATTCATTTATACGATCCTTAATCATACTTAATTTATAAATTCTACATACTCCAAATACAATCATAATTTATCTTAATTCCTCAATTGCATGCATTTTCATGCATACGTAAATATTCCTATCTCGATACACGTGTAATTTATCACTCGATCCAATTCTACACATTCGAGTTTATTTTTCGAATTCGACTTGATCTACTATCATCTTATCATCATTTATTAAGCTTCATAGGTATTTCCTATCGTTATCATAATATTTATAATTTTTACCTTGAAATGCACATTTTTCCATCATTCCCTATCATCATCCTATTTTTGATTGTATAAGGTATAATTTCATCACCTAAATCATAAATAATTTTCACGCTAAAAATGAGGATGTGACATCGTCATTTGATGAATGCAGGTTAACAGAAGGTTGGAAATGCATGGATCCCAAAGTATTAATTCAGCAGGACTCGCTTTGATGGCAAGGACTTGGATCAGTTTAAGGTTTCTACAAAATAATGTCAAGCAATTAAAGTTATATTTAAGGTAGTAAATACAAGTATGCAAAGTAAGGTTTAATATTCTAAAATGTTTTCCGCAAACTTAAAATGTAGTAAAAATTTTACATATAAAAAAAATTTACATCCCTTGTAGGAAAATCAATGGCTTTCATTTAATTGAAAAATCATTAATTATTCTACGGGAGCATGTTGCACCGCAGAAAGGCGTGATAATGTAAATCCTAAATTTATAAAAAATGTTATACATGATACTCTTTTATTTGAAAAGAGATGTTGATGAAACTTTTCCTAGAAAGTATAATTGTTGACATAACTTTTTTTGATAAATGTTCTTTTAATGCTTTTTTGAGATATATTAATAATTGATATTGATTCATATGACTTATATGTTATTGTTCACTTTATATATGATTTGAATTAAATGATTGGTTAAACAATATTATGTCATTAATGAAATTTATCATTAGATAATATATGTCTATGAATTGCTATGAATTTGTTCATATAATATGGTTGTATTTGTCAAGAAGAACGTGTATTCTACAAGGAACTTTAAGGCCTTGTTTGTTATGAGATTGAGGATGAATTGATTTGTGATTCAATGTATGTTATTTTTTATTATTTCAATTATGTATATCTTGAAAATGTATCTCATAATCTTTTATGTATCCTTTTTTCATATTCATAATATTATAGTATGTGAATGTAATCATGCTCATACACCTACCTAAGCACATGATAATTAATTAAATGAATAAAATAATTACACAATTGAGATATAATAAATCGAATTACTTTAAACCAACTCCAAAAAAGCCAAGTTTTACACTCTATTAAGAGTTGATATTGTAATATTTCTTTAGTTTACCAGGTGACAATTCCTTGACCACTTAGTAGTTGATTTAATCTTAAAGGAACTCCTTAGAGAACATAATTCATTCTAAGTAGGTATGGAATGCCATAATAATGAATTATTATAGGTGACTTTACACATTGCTTACATTTATGAATTATAATTTTGACTAAGAATGAAGTAGTCATTTAAAATAAACTAGTAGAAATTTGATAAAAATATATATGGATTTATTTGTTAGACGTTGTTTATGATTTTTTCAACTAATTTATGTTTATTATTTTATTTTATGTTGAAATAATTTATGATTTGTTTTAGTGATATATAATAAAATGAGCTCGTCAACTCATTAGCAAGATATTGTTATTAAATTATTGATATTGTTTTACTCATTGATTTGAGAGTAAGTTCACATTTATAAGACTATTTATGTTGTGTTTAGCGTGGATTAATACTTTTAAGGAGAGCTATTTATTTTACTCACCATCCTTTTATAAAACTACTCATATTATTCTACATATTAACCTATTAATGGAGTAATGTTTATAAAATAATTCATTTGAATTTACTTATTATTGCAAAAAAAATAGCACAAACCTAGAAGAAAGTAAATAGCCAAGTCCAAAGATTCAATAAAATAAACAAATTTCATCATTTTTCAAAAACATGTTAATATATTTTTAAATAGTAAAATATTAATAGCAATAGTCTAAATGCAAGTCTAACTTAATATATGTTTCTTTTGCTAAAATCATTGTTCCATCCTTTCATTGTTATGATATTTAAACAAAAATAAATATACCATTAAAGATATATCAATCATAAGAGAGTGAATATTATGACAAAATATTAAAGGTTAGGAATCAGTGGAAGATGAAAAATAAATAAATTATATTATATATTCAAATAAAAGAATGAAATTAATAGTAAACCACCTCTTTTTATACATATTTTTCTCGTTTATTATTTTTCATTCACTCCCTAAAACGAGCAAAGCAATTTTGCTTTATTTTTCCTTCATATTGTCCACCCTCCCATACAATACATCCATTCATATAAGATGAAAGTAGAGGTGTCAACAAATTGAATTGTTTATAAACTATTTTCAAGTTCAATTTAATAAGGATTATTCAACATTATTTAATAAATATATAAAGTTTAAGCTTTATAATAATAAATTCATTTAGACCTGTGAGATGATTTATTAGGAAGTTCTGAACTAGCTCATTAATGTATATAAAAATAATTTAATTTTAAACATAATTAATAAATTTATAATCATAAAAATATTTAAATATTTTTAAATTAAATTTATTAATATATAATTATAAATAAGTAAATAATAAATAATTAATTCTACAATTTATATTTTTTAAATTCATTTAAGATTTAAATAAATTTATGATACATTAAAAAAATTGAAAAATTTGATTCAATTATATGTAAATCAAGTAAAGTGAGATGTAAATATTTTTATATTTTAATGATATATTTCAATAATATAAATGTTGTATTTGGGAATTCAGAAAAATGAAAATAAAAAAATACCATTAGTTATTATTTTTTCAAAAGTAAATGATATTTTGTTTTTTACTTATTACCAGTATGTAATAAGATCCGTACCCTGACAACGACTAGTGAAGGATGGTAGGCACATGCCTGCTGTCATATAAGCACCTTAATTAACGGTTCAGATCTTCCTGTACGGATATTTCAACGTTCCGGATTCCATCCCCCTCCTCTCTTATTGCTCTCCCCTGGTGTTACAGTACTTCACTCTGGTCAGGTCCCTTTATATCCCTCACTCTCTCTCTTGCTCTCTCTCCCTATTTCGCTGTCTCTCTATTTATCAAAAATCGAAGATAGCGATAGTTTTCTGCTTATTTCTTTTTTTATTTTTAGCTGATATGCCATTTTGCTTTTCCTATCATTTCACTTTCATTTACCCTTCGTTCTTTCATGGCGATCTCGAAGAAAGTGATGTGTTTCTTATACTTTAAGGCTTGATTTTGTTTGCAAATTGCCGAAATATCTGGTTTGAAGAAGTGGCTTTACTTGTCGAGATCGCTTTCGATTTTTGTGGTTTGATCTGATTCCTTTTAATTTTCCCCCTCTTTTTGTGCGTTTGTCTTTTAGGGTTTTGTAATTGGAAAGGAAGTTTACTGCTTCGTGAGAGAGATATACTAGTGCAGTGAAGAGATGGAAGAATGTAAGGGTTTTTGGTTAGATTGGAAAATGATTACTATTATTGCTGTTTGCGAGAGCTTTATATAGCATTTTGTTGTTTTCTGTCTCTCTTTTTTTGTTTGTTTGTATTATTAGTTTAAAATTTTTGCCAGTAATTAAAAAAACAATACGAAAAATAAAAATTAAAGTGGAAGATGAAGCTTTCAACATCAGGTTTGGGTCAGCAGGGTCATGAAGGTATTCTCTTTTTTTTTTCTACTCATTTTAATTTCCCCTTTTGTTTTCTCTGTTCTTTCTTCATTCCTTCCGTCATTTGTTACGTTTTTTTTTTGTGCATCTTTCTTATTGTTAATGAATTGGACTTTATTTAGTACTCAATGTTTGTGATGAATAATTGAGTGAATATTAATTGTCTTTCTTTGTTGTTCTTTTTTACTTGGTTTTGTTATTACGATGATGAGATGATGATGACTGTGATAGGAGGGGAGAAGAAATGTTTGAATTCGGAGCTATGGCATGCGTGTGCTGGACCACTTGTGTCCCTACCAACGGTGGGAAGCAGAGTGGTCTACTTCCCTCAGGGACATAGTGAGCAGGTTTTCCTTTCCTTAATTTCTAAGCATTCATGTTCCGTTTCTACCTTTTATTGCATAATTACTGCTCATTAAATCTTGGTGGCAATGTAATGAAATGTACTTTTGTAGGTAGCTGCCACTACTAACAAAGAAGTTGATGGGCATATACCCAATTACCCAAGCTTGCCCCCGCAGTTGATATGCCAACTTCATAATGTCACAATGCATGTGGGTTTTATTTTTATTTCTGTAGAATGAAGCTAAGTTTGGGAAAACTGAATATGGGATATGCTTGCAATTTCAGGCAGATGTTGAAACAGATGAAGTGTATGCCCAGATGACTTTACAGCCTTTGACACCTGTAATTCAAATTCCCCAATTACATATGTTTGTTTTTTTAAATAATTCTCGTTTGATCATTGTCAATGATTGTTTTCTATTCCTATTTTCCCAATTTCAGCAAGAGCAAAAGGATGCATTTCTTCCTATGGAATTGGGAATGCCGAGCAAGCAGCCCACCAATTACTTCTGTAAGACATTAACAGCAAGTGATACTAGCACTCATGGGGGCTTTTCTGTTCCTCGTCGTGCTGCAGAAAAAGTTTTTCCTCCTTTGGTAATGTCTTCTTCATGCAGCTCCTTCATTTATTAGCATATTTAGTTAATTTCTGATGATGCCAGTTTTTTCTTGTTTTTGCAGGATTTTTCACAGCAGCCACCAGCTCAAGAACTAATTGCTAGAGACCTGCATGATGTTGAATGGAAGTTTCGGCATATTTTCCGAGGTAGATATGGAGCCGGTCATTGGTAGTACTTGGAAGATGATATTTGTTTTCTTTCTATTAGATATTCGTACTTCTCTATTCATTCTTAAATTGTCATTATTTGCATCATTATTGTATTTTGATTTTTATTAAATTATTGACTAAAAATTCCATTTACATAAGCGGTGGTTCAGCTGGTACCACAATGACTTGCTGTACTTGGCCATAGAATAATGTTATTATGACAACAGTGTATGTGTTATTTTGAATTTGATGTTATTCTGTTGTTTATCCTTCTGAATTCTGTGGAACACCAAACCTCCCAACCCCCAATACTTGTCATTCTTGGTGATCTTATTTTGTTGGATTATTGGGTGTACTTTTTGTGTGAGCTGGTTGGGTTGGTAACTGTTGTGTGTCATCACCATAAGAAGTGAATAAAAAACTGTAAGAAGAGAGCACAAAAGCATTATTTGCATGATTAAGTCAGGTCTTTCATTACTGTGCCTACTGCCTAATGATTGAACACCCAAAAGCAAATTTTCACAAAAGCTTCACTTTTGAAGTTCTTTAAGAGTTGTGCAACCATTTACATATTTTTACCATGTTACCTTCTAAGTTCTTGTTATTTTTTCTATTTTTATATATTAACTGACTAAGAAAGGTTTTAAATAAAAGAAATCTTTAATCTTTTATCATTTTGAAAATGTTTAAAAATTAAATCATAAATTAAAATAACCCTATTTAAATTTTTAAAATTGTGATATAAACTATACATTTTTATGTCATGCGATAAAAAATATGATTGCATATAATTATTATTGTGTTTATATGAATATGCTATGTGTTTTCTTTTTCCTAAAATTTCCATTAGAAAATATAATACATGTGATAGAAATAAAAAAAGATGTTATATATGTAAAATGTATTCAATTGATACCTATATCAATAATCAAATATATCAATGGCAACAATAACTAGTAATGTGCTAGGCACTTAAAACTAATCGGGTTCCAGCTTTAAATGATAGTTTAACCAGACAAGTTCTTGTGTACTTTGTGCTTGGGAAATTTGAGTTGCAATAAGAAACAAAGGTATTGTTTAATGTGCATGCCAAGATGGTCTTCTTCTTTTGCATTTAACATTGATTTCTTTTTTCAAATAATTTTTGCTGCAAACTTATATAATATTATTCCTTGTTCATTGCAGGACAGCCTAAACGACATCTGCTTACCACAGGGTGGAGTGTATTTGTTAGTGCCAAAAGACTTGTGGCTGGAGATTCTGTTATTTTTATCTGGTACGTATATTATTTGTAATGGTTTGAAATGCTTGATCAGTACATCTAATCTTGTTAATTTCTTCTTCCTTCAGGAATGAGAAAAATCAACTTCTTTTGGGAATTCGTAGGGCCAATCGACCACAAACTGTAATGCCATCATCTGTTTTATCCAGTGATAGTATGCATATAGGACTCCTTGCTGCAGCTGCTCATGCTGCAGCTACTAATAGCTGTTTTACAGTTTTCTACAACCCAAGGTGCCAATCACTCTTAAGAGTTTTCTATGGTTACAACTGTGTGAATTTTCATCTAACTTCTATATTTGCAGGGCTAGTCCATCTGAGTTTGTTATACCACTATCCAAATATGTTAAAGCAGTATTTCACACACGTGTTTCAGTTGGAATGCGCTTCCGGATGCTTTTTGAGACTGAAGAATCAAGCGTCCGTAGGTATTATGGTGGTTGGTGATTTATTTTGGTAGTTATGGTCTATTAATTTTCTTTTTACTTTTTTTTTTTCCACAAATCTTTTATGCTTCCTGAACCCTCATTATTGTTTAATTCTTCATAGATGTGATACTGTGTTGTTGTTTTTGTTATATTTATCTATTTTCAGTAAATTTGATCTGGTCTTGAGTTATTGTTATTTTTTTGTGTGCAATTTATGTTGTAATATATAGAATTGAGGGTAGATTAGATGTTGAGATTGAATTTGTTGTCTCTTAAAATAGGGCTCGAGGCGATGTAAGATTGAGTGAATGGACAATGCTAGTCATTGTTTCTCAAAATTCTCTTTATCTTTTGATTATTCTTACACTTTTCTGTTTCCACTATTTTTTTGGACACTGTATTTTCTATGCTTCTTGGTCTCCTCATTATTGAGAAGTTATTCACTGATGTGATGAAAATTAATAAATTTGGAAAATATTTCTTTGTTGTTCTCATGCATTTCTCTCTTTCAAATTTCTGAGTTATATATGTTTGATCTTTAGTTAGGACTGTTTTGTTATACCACTTATGTATGTCATCATGGTTCTGAGGGCTGGATTAGATGGTATGCGTATGTATCATCATCTTCTAGGAGTTGGGTTTACTCTTATTATATGGCTTGGAGGAGGAAAGATGTAGTGAGTAAACAGTGGTGAAAACATCGTTTATCTAATGTGTAATGCAAGTTGATGATCTGGTCGTTGATTGCTACAGTTTTTCTAAAGCATTTTAAATGCTCTCTTTTGGTGCATGGTATGATCACTAATTCTGTTTCGCATTTGGATGCTTATTGTTCTAATAAGCTTTTTTTTAACAGGTATATGGGTACAATTACTGGCATAAGTGATTTGGATCCTGTTCGTTGGCCGAATTCTCATTGGCGCTCTGTGAAGGTATCTTCTAGTTCAATATGAACATGCTCGTTTGTGGCATTGTTTTGTTGATAGCATGTAATGTATTTTGTGTGTTGGTACATTACTTGTTTCTGTTTCTGAGGAGACAAAGAAGTGTATATCAATATTACTCTGCTGCATATGGAGGATTAAATTTTGAAAATGGCTTGTTATAGAAATTATAAGTGTTTGAAAAAGGTTTAAGCACACCAAGGGACTAGGGTTCCTGAAGCCTAGGGGCATGTCTCAGAGTTGAGGTGCCAAAAAAAAAAGTACTAAAGAAATTTAATCCTAATGAAAAATTAATATATTATGAATCTCAACTATTTGTATATTATTTATGGTTTATCTTTTCATGTAGAAGACAGAAGTTACCTGATGAGAAAGCTAATTTTATTATTTCAAGTTTAGCTGTATTATATATTTTAATTTAATATACAACAAATATGTTAAAAATATTAATATCATTTAGAAAATATAAATTTTTCAAAATTATCTGAAGTATAGATAGAAAATAGCTTTTTGAAATTTGTATTTAGTTTGCTCCTCATTCTTCACACTTGTATTCCTTCACTTTTTTCAGATCTATTGTTGAAATACAAGATTACATTTTTAATACTCTCTAATTTTGAATGATAAGAATAGAACAATATATATAAACATTATTTCTACTTAACAAGGAATATTACTGTTCCAATTAGGGTCCTAATTAAGCCTAACTAGGATCTCTATGATTAAGCCTGAGTAGGAAGAAACATTATCCTATAAAATAGGGATATGAAATAATACAAACTATAAATAATATTTCGTACCCTCTTTGGGTTTTCTTTTTTAGTTCAAAACCCATAAATCTATGGCTTAACTTGTCTAGGCATGCCTTAGAACAAATTAGAGGTGTGCCTAAACCCAAAATGCAAGCACCTGTACCAGGTTGCTCCCCGTTTAGGTTGTGTAGTTCCATGGGCCAAAGAGAGTGTTGGTACCTATATTTTGCAAAATCAATTGACTTGTGCTAACTACTAATTTAGTCCACATATATACCACTTGAACTCCTCGCATCTTTTCTAGGTGGGATTCTCTAACACTCCCCAAGTCCTATTTATCTTAAATAAAAAATAATAGGCGCAACCCACTTAATAAGTTAATTGACAATCAATAAATATTTCAAGACATTTTTCATTTTCCAATGCTGCAAAAATAAGAAAGAGAGAAAGGTGGAGAATGACAACTACTATCCCTTTCTTTTTTCTCTCTATCTACTCTTTTTCCCTTTCATTCTCTTTGAAACTTTCATTTTCTTCTCTATCTAACAATTTATATCTTTTCTTTTTCAAATTTGCAGCCTATTGTTACTAGTTTTTCTTTCTGCCAAGCTACTACCAAATGTTCCATTACCAATACCAATTCAACTTGTCATGTTTATCTTTTGCTAGCAACTGTGTTTATGCTGTCCTTGTAAATGTAATTTACTTTGCAATTATAAATTATAAAACATTTGTTTTAGCTTTTTGCTTTATTGACTTTGTAATTTCTTTGCAATTATAAAATATGTAATTTCTTTGCAATTACAAATTATATATTATGAAAACTAACTAACATGCCATAAAGACTGTGTGTGACTTGTTTGATTTTAGGTATTACTTGAATAATTACCAGTTATAATAGTTAATTGTGATTTACTATATTTCATTTATAAGTATCTTTTTTACATTATTATGCCTTGGTTCTTGAGACGTGCACTTTCTCCTTGAGCCTTGTGCTTAGGGTCCAAAACACCTTAGCACTTTGATGTGTCTTGTGCTTTTAAAAACTATACCTGGTGTACCTTGTGTCTTGGGACATCTTTTTAGACACTGGGAATTGTGTTATACACTTTCCCTTTTTTTGTTTAGATGACATTTAAAAGTAACTTCATGTGCAATGATTTTACATGGAAAATTTCAGATCAAGTTAAACATAGGGTTAATCTTGTAACAACCACATAAATACTAGTCATGATGATTGTGACTATTCAAAATCTATGATAAACTATCCTAACTCTTCTTGGTAGCAACTCATATGTCAATCATGTCATGGTACCTTTTCCCGTAATTTTTTTTGGCAAATAGTTTGTAGTTCATGCATGTTAAAAAGATTATCTTGCAATGTTGGATTGGTATACACTATACAGGAAGTGCTAATGTAGACTTCTTATATACCTAAAAATTCTTAAGCTCAGTTGTCACTAAGTTGAATAATTTGGCATTCATTTTCTCTTATTGTGTGTGCTTGTCTTTTTTATGTATTGTAAATGTGTAGTTTGATGAATAAAGTATTCTACTTCTCCTTTTAGACATCATATGAGAATATTCTCCTGCTTACTTTCTGTAGCTTGTTACCTTCTCCTAAGCATTTAACCATTTGTTGTAGGTTGGGTGGGATGAGTCAACAGCAGGTGAGAGGCAGCCGAGAGTATCATTATGGGAGATTGAGCCCTTAACAACTTTCCCCATGTATCCATCACTATTCCCTCTCAGACTCAGACGGCCTTGGCATCCTGGGCCCTCATCTTTGCATGGTACATGTGCTATTGTCTTTGTTGTCTTATGTTGATATACATTCTAGATATTTTTTTTTCTTTTCTTTTCTTTTTGTAATATTTAGAGATTAACATGTTTAAAAATGTAAGGTTAAGGGTTAGGATTGCCTCTCAACACTTCCTAAAATAGTTTAGTTTTAGTTTTCCTTCTATTTTTGAATCTTGTGTTCTTGTCATATTTTGTTTTTGCTTTTTTCTTGGAGTTATTGTTTATTTCTAAATGTTATGTATTTGGTGAAGCTCCTTGGAGTCCAAAGGTTTTAAGTAGAACTAAGATAGTATTACATGCACTGCAAATTTAGTAGTATGATTAGGTTATTACATGCACTGCAAGTTTAGTAGTATGATTTGGTGGAAAATGAGAGTGTTGCTTTAGATGGGGTGGTCCTACCTCTATGGGTTTGTCATTGTGTGAGAAGGATATTAGGCATTGGATATGAGCAGCTTGGATGAAATGGAGGAATGCATTGGATGTTTTATGTGACAGTAAGATTCGTCCTGCTGTGATATACAGTGGTGAGTGTTGGGTAATGAAGACATAATATATGTTTAGAATAAGTGTTGTAGAAATGAAAATGTTATGATGGATATGTGGGCATTTAAGGATGAATTGAGTTAAAATGATTGGCTTAGAAGAGAGTAGGAATAATACCCACAGAGAATAAATTCAAAGAATGAAAGTTAAAATGGTTTGGTCATATAAGTTGCAGACCTGTAGATGCATAAGGAAAGTACTATGAATGAGAGGAAGAAGGGAAGGGTTACGTCTAGACTTACCTAGAGAAAAGTGATGTTGTTAGGTTTGGTTATATTAAATTTGGATGAAATTGTTGCCTAAAAGTAACTTAGGATTAAAGCCGAGTCAAGTTCAGATATATGAAGTGAGAGAATAGAAACATTTGGATAGTTACATTTTGTCAAACTTTCTATGCTTTGACATGGAAGTGCAGCTTATCATATATGTCTACTTTCTGCTAAGAAAATTAGTCTTCATAATTTGTTTGATAGCTTACATCAATATCAAGTCCTGTAAATGTAACTTGTGCGCAGTTGAACAAAAAACTAGTCTGGAACACGTTGGGGTTGGAATGGTTCTTGAATTTTTAGGTTTGCATTATGCAAGGCTTGGCTGTATGGAGTACCAAAACAAAATTCAGCCAAGCTTACTGGACTTGATATTAGTACTTGGTCCAGTTCAGTCAACTTGGGAGGGTAGACTGCATTTTCTTTATTTTCCCTGTAAATATTTTGTGCTCTCGAGAGCTGTGTTTTTCCTTTTGTATTTTCTGTTAAGATTGCTCTTCACTAACATTATTTGCTAAAACCTGATAATAACTTATAAAATTTTTGAGAAAGACTGTTGAAATTTGTCCCCAGGTTTGATTGTCTTAATTTTAACCAGTTAAAATTTCCAAGTCATGAGAAATCATTATTTTGCCTTTCTGCTCTGAATCTCCTTTCTATGTATCAAGATGTAGAGATAATCTTTTAGAGTTTTGGTGGAAGTATCCAGCTTACTTTCATATTGGCCCCGAACATTGATAGGCCATTGGCATGTTAAGTTGGAAAGGCATGGCAAGTTTGCGTTTGCTGTGAATCTCTTAGGAACTTGTTAAAACTTCTGGTTGGTTTTCCCTGTACCCGATTTAGCTGGTGGACCAGCTTGGAAAAGCAATGTTATCATAGGATTGTTTATTGGTAAATTTCACCCTTAATCCATGAAGTTGCAAAAGAAGGTTACAAACGTTCTAATCTTCAACTTGTCTTAAGATCCTAACATGTTTAATTTAATATCAATAGTATCTATGAAGTGTGGATTTCCAACTTGATTGGTCTTTGATACTAGGTGATTCTCTATGCTAAGTGGATCCACTTGGCTTTTTTACTCATTTATCAGCTTTTCTTTCTTGGGTTAAGTAGCTTATCTGAGATCCTCTTGTTATTCATTGTTGATATTTTGAAGTGAATTTAGATACATTTTTCAATAGATGGAGAAAGCTTGGTTTAGAGGCTTGTGTTTTACAGAGCTTGCAAGCTATCTTTTACAGAGCTTGCAAGCTATCTTGCAACATATATGAACAGGAAGTGTATAATAAACTTAAATTGAGCAGAATATTATCACTCTAAATTCAGATCAATCTGCTGGAAGGCCTAAAATTATGACTATTTGCAACCAACATCCATCCCTTTCTGCTCCTTACAGAATCTCATCCTTCAACAGATAACAGAGATGAAGCTGGCAATGGTTTAATGTGGCTCAGAGGTGGAGCTGGTAATCAGGGTTTGCATTCTCTGAATTTTCAAGCTGTTGATATGTTTCCTTGGACACAGCAAAGACTGGACCCTTCATTGCTAGGTAATGATCAAACTCAATGGTACCAGGCTATGCTGGCATCTGGTTTGCAGAACGGGGGAAGTGGTGATCCCCTGAGACAGCAATTTATGCAGTTTCAACAACCTTTTCAGTATCTTCAACAACCAAACAGCCATTACTCGCTGTTGCAGCTACAGCAACAGCATCAAACAATTCAGCAACTGAACAATCAGCCTGACAATCAGTCACAACAGCAGCAACATAATTACCATGATGCACTTCAGATGCAAAGTGAAGAACTCCAGAGACAGCAATCAAATATTCCTTCACCATCATTTTCGAAAACAGACTTCATGAATTCAGCCAACAAGTTCTCAACATCTACTACCTCTATTCCAAACATGCTTGGTCCTCTTTGTGCTGAAGGTAGTGGCAATCTTTTGGACTTCACCAGAACAGGTCAATCTACATTAACTTCACTAACTGAGCAGTTGCCTCAACAGTCTTGGGTTCCAAAGTATTCACATTCACAGGCACATGCATTTGCCAATTCAGCGTCACTCCCTCAATCATATTCTGAGAAAGAACCTGCTATGGCACCAGAGCGTTGCAACTTGGATGCCCAGAATGCATCCAATTATGGTTTGAGCATGGATTCAGCTGGACTGCTATTGCCCACCACAGTGCCGAGATTTTCCACTTCATCTGTTGATGCTGATGTATCATCAATGCCATTAGGGGATTCTGGGTATCAGAGTTCCATATATGGGGTGCAAGACTCTTCTGAACTAATGCCCAGTGCAGGGCAAGTTGACCCTCCAAACATCAGTCGAACCTTTGTTAAGGTACTATGAGATCATAATCAATTTTTTATTGGGAGTAATAGGTAACTGACGCTGTTATCTGTTTTTTACTGCAGGTCTATAAGTCAGGGTCAGTTGGGCGCTCTCTAGACATCTCCCGTTTCAGCAGCTATCATGAGCTGCGAGAGGAACTGGCTCAGATGTTTAACATCGAGGGGAAGTTGGAAAACCCTCATAGATCAGGCTGGCAGCTTGTATTTGTGGACAGGGAGAATGACGTGCTTCTCCTTGGAGACGACCCATGGGAGTAAGGAACCAAAGATATCAGCAAATCTTATTTAATGTTCCTTTTCCACTCATGCAGCTTAGCTTAACCTCTTTCTTTAGATAGTACCCTGACTTGGGTGGTCAATGTTTATTTGCAGGGCATTTGTTAATAATGTTTGGTATATCAAGATACTTTCCCCAGAGGATGTACAGAAGATGGGAGAGCAAGGGATGGAATCTTTCAGCCAAAATGCAGGTCAAAGGATTGAGTAATGACTTGAAACCTTGTCTCTTTTCTCATCTTAGTATTTACCTGTTTTGGACCTACATGATGATATATGCTTCCACGTATTTCATGGGGTTCAATGTGCGCTACTCTTCCTGTTTCTGCACATTTCTCTTGTGAAGAGTTATTTTTGTTATCCCCTTTTGACTGGACTAACTAGTTCGATATGTATTTGAGGTTACTCCTGGATATTATACCTGTAAGTTGATGATGCCACGTCCACGGGCAACCATTTAGAATATTGTTGGAAGGTTCTAGAATATCTTGGCTTGTGCTAGTTATGGTATCATCTTTTTACTATTTTGATTCCTCTCTATTGCTCGCGCTGCATTTAGTCCATTGATTTTGTATGGGGATTTTTACAAATTGATGAGATCTCGTATGGTGATGCACTTTATCCTTTGCTATTTCAATAATAGCAAAACGATGCTTTTTGCTGGTCCCGTTGTCAGGTGAATGGTTAAATTGCCTTTCTTTAGTCATTTGATATTCTGGAAAAGTACATGGATAGAATAGCGGGTGAACATGAAACCTCGTTGAACTGGTGGAATAGGATTTTTCTGGCTCCAGATCTCCCCCTCAAATCCCATCCATGTCTTCATGATTCTTTCATATTTGGGGCGTTATTTTTTGTGCGAGAGTTGATGTTTTTTTACAGCTAGAGAATAGTGTTCAATGACGGTGCTTTTCAAGAGCTTATGATTTGTTCTTTGTATGATTCTAGATACCTGAATATAAATCGAGATAATTAGAAAAATTACCAATATTTTCTTGACGTTTGAAAAGTCATAGATCTTTAATATTTATATATTTAATTTAATCTTTATTTTTATGAATATTTTTTTAATTCTAATTATATGATAATTTTATAAACGTGACATTTTTGTGGTTCTTTTTCTATTTTCTGAAACTGAAAAAAATTTGGGTTCTTTCTACCAAATTCGCCTGCGGGTCTTTATGTTTATAGTAGAAAAAGCCATTAGAATTTCCTCATTAATTATTTTTTTCATAGAAGTAGAAAACTAAACATTACGAAGGTCAATCTTACGAGGTGGGTAGATCTCGAAAGAAGAAAAACAGAATATCATAAAGACTTCCAAGAAACCAAACTCTGGTAATGTAGCATGGCATCTCTTTTACATACCACTTTGAAAAAGGACCTGGCACTTATTTAGCACAAAAAAAGTGTACACCAACAGACGGCCATGGAGAAATAACTATCCTCGAAGGAGATTGACGCTAAAAGATATGGTGCAACAGACAAGTCCAAGCAAAGCCAAGAACCCATATTTCCTGTATATGAAGACGATGTTAATATGTGATCATCAGCGCAACTTAATGAACTTTTCATGCACATATTAAACTTGTAAAATTTAGAAATTAATTATATATTTAATAGTTTAATGATTTTTATCATATTTGATGTTATATTAATTAAACTTCAAATAAGCTAATTCTAAAACTAATCGCATACTTTAGTAGTTTTATTTCAATGAACTACTAATATTGAACAATTAATATTTCTGCTTCCTGCACAAGTTGCAAGCATTTTTACTCAATGGCCAAATTGCAAAATCTAAATAAAATATATAATCTTTTGCTATTATTTTTATAAGGAGAATGAGTCTCAACCCAGAGGAACACACACCAATGCTTGTAATTTAAAATGAGTCTCAACCCTAAACACCAAAAACATGTCAATACGACGCCTCCTCGGTAATCTTTTGCCTTTTTGGTTGATGATATTTTACTGCTTCTGTGCAAATAAAAATTTTCACGGAAAAAGTTGTCAAAAGCTATTGGTTCTCTTTAAGCTGCTGTCATCTAATTTCTAAAATTTGTCTTTTCTTTTCAACACCAGACAAGAAATAAGTGCCATGAAAGCTCAAGAAAGCAATGAGGGCACATGACACTTTCTGAGATTTTCTAATGTGTGTGTGTGCGTGTATATATGAATCCTTTTTATCTCTCCTTCCATCTCTTATTGTTTTTTTTTTACGTCTACTAATCCAATCTAAATATAATTTTTTTCACCTTCATTGATCGTATTCAATCGAGTTTGTTCTTTTAATTATCCTGAATTCGTAAGTCTGACTTACTTTTTATCGTATCTCTTCAAGTTTTAGATTTTTGCATTATCAAGAAAGATTATAGTATTTGCATAGTTAATTTGTATTATAATCTTGAAAGAACAAAAAGGATCTGTTGTCATTTGGCCGATTCCCTCTACCCATTTCTATGAGTTAATCAGAAGACAGTTTCTTAATTGATTTGATTAGTATCCTATTATGTCACCACAAATATGATATATAATATCATGACGATCTTGATAATGCTATCAAAAAACTAACAGAATCCTAAATCATCTGAATATTATCAAAGAGAGATAGAGAGACATAACAATGATGAGATAGGGTATAAACATCAGAATATAAATCAAGTATAAATCAACCCCTGAAAGCTCTACTCTGTTGATTTCTTTTCTTGTTTTATCAAGTATCATAGAAGCTAAACTCAATAGTTTGCCTTCAATTTTCTCATCACCACTTGTCTGGATTGCAATTTTCTGAGTTTCCATTTCGTTTTCTTTTTTTCCAAATCCATAGAAGTTCTGATTTTTAATCAACCAAAAACAGGAAAAGGGAAGATAATTAAGAAGAAAGAAGCTAACCCGATAGTGAGACGTTTCTGGGGATCGCCAGTAGAGTAGCCGGTGAAATAGAAATAACGAGAAACCATATAAAAGCACCCAAAAGAAGCACATAGACATGGATGCCTCAATCCTCCTAATATCATCAACACGAAGAACATTGGCATCATCTCCAGTGAATTCTGGTGCCCTCTCTGCACATATTAATTTAATTTTAACCAAAATTATTACCAAATCATGACAACCCATCGAATCATGTATAAAACCCATCAAAATTTCAACATGTAAAGCCATGTAAACGCAAGAAAAAGACAAACCTGGACACAGTTGAAGAGCTTTGCATCCTTATTTTCAGATTCTAAAGCATATAGTGTTGGGTAAAACACTTTGTACTTTTTTCTTGCCTTGCCCACTTGAAAACCCATCCACATATTAAATAAACAGTAAGCTACAAGAACTAAAGCTACGTAACCATATTCTTTGGGCATCATCATTTGCACTTCCGCCATTCTTTTCAACTTCTTGTGGTTGGTTAACGCTGGATAGCAGGGATCAGTTTGTGCTTTGATCGAGAAAGAGGGTCAGACTTAAATAGTGGGTCTGACTTGCTACTCAATCCACTGTTACTTGGGTTCTAGATTTTTCTTCAAGGTAGCTCTCAGATTTCAGACGACTTTGAAATTTTCCAATCTTTTGGCGTAAAATGGACAATGGATCAATTGGCCCCTCAAGCTTTTATCAAAGCTTTGCAAAGAGCCACCAGGACTTGAACTTTTTGTCATTAACTTTTTGGGAATTTTTTAAAATTATCTTCATTAAATAAATTTTTTCAGCTTTACCAACTCATTTCTTTATAAAAAAATCACATATTTAGTAAATCTCATATCATATAAATATCAAATTAAAATCAAAATTTTAGAAATTAAATAAAATTTTATTTAAATATAACTATATAAAGTAAATATAATTTAAATGATCTTATGAGATTATCAATATCTTATAAAAATATATTAAAATAAATTATAAATTCATAAGAAAACATATGAACATTTTAAAAATTTTGATTTTAATAATAATTTTTTAAAACTTATTATTTATTATTTTTAATTTTTTTTATAAAAATACATTTTAATAATAATAATAAATATTTTTATATTTTAATAATAAAATATATTTTTATTTTTAATAATAAATACAGTTTTTTCATTTTTTTTATTTTTTAACTTCTTATTTTTAATATATAATATATTATTTTCTATAAAAATAATTTTTAATTTCAATATATTAATATTTTAAAATTATAATTTTTAATTTTAGTTTCCAATACTCAATATAAATTTCAAATCTTTTCAATATTTATTATATATTATACGTATATGATAATTTTTTTAAAAATTTGTGTTAGACCCTAGGTTTTGATTGTTGAGTCACATGTCAGTTAATTTAAGTCATTTGCAATTTTCTAAGTATTTTTTCTATGTGGTATGGGTGTACCAACTTTCGTTTGTGTGTGGTACGGCCATACGGCTGGTCGTACCTAGTATGTATTGTTCCATTGAGTTTGGCACGGGCGTACCATTGGTTGGTATGGTCGTACACCAACTCGCAGGAATTTTGTGTATCAAGTAACCTGCTTTCGTACGGGCGTACAATTGGTTGGTACGGCCGTACGCGAGCTCGCAGGAAAAATTGTGTATCAGGAAACTTGGGTTGGTACGGGCGTACCAAGTGATGGTACGACCGTACCACAGTTCCCTCCCATTTTCTAATGGATAGTTTTGAATCCGTACGGACGTACAAATATAGTACGGCCGTACGCGACTTAAAAATTAGGTTTTAAAGTCTGAGAAACGGCTAGTTTCAGAAGATAATCTCATATACTTTCATTTCTAACAAAAATATACTTGCAGAGCATTAGTATTTGAGCGATATTCATCTGTCACAAGTAAGTTTCAAGCTTGTTTCTGCAATTGCTTTTTGTTTATAATTCTAATTTTTGTGGGATTGGTGTGAGATTAATCCATTGGGGATTAACTTGTAATTTGAGTTATTTGTGAGATTGAAATTGTAAAGGTTAGAGTGTGAGCCTTGAAAACACTGGGGTAGTGGATTCAGTTGAGAATCCTTATTGTAATTGATTGATTTTAGTGGAACCCTATGTTGAGACTTAGGAGAAAGTGGACGTAGGCAAGAGTTGACCGAACCACTGTAAATCGCACGTGTTGCCAGCGGTTCTAGGAATTTCATTGGGTATCAGAGCATTTGGTGCTCATTGTTAGAAGAAGTAAAATTCTTGAGCAAAAGATCTTATGGATGTGCTTCTAGGAAAACTCCTCACACATGAGATAACTCTTAAGCAAGGAGTTGAGGAAGACAAGAGACGAGGGATTGCACTCAAAGCTACTAAAGAGGAAGATTCCTCTTCAACTAGCAAAGGAGACCTTGAAGATGAAGTGGCTCTTCTTTCCAAGCATGTAAAGAACTTCATTAACAAAAAGAAGAATGAAAGAGATGGTAAGAAGCCATTTGAGCCAAGAAGAGACTTTAATCGAAGGGACTCCAATCATAGAGACATCCCAAGGAGAAATCAAATCATGTGTTTTGAATGCAATAAACCCGGACACATGAGGAATGAGTGTCCTCTCCTCAACAAGCCATCCAAGCCTTTCAAGAAGAAGGCATTAAAAGCCACATGGGATGATGATACCGAGTCAAGTGAGGCAATGTCCCATGATGAAGAAGCCACCAATCTATGCTTCATGGCGATCCTAAATGAGGATGAAAAGTATGAGGTAACTACATCATCTCAATCTTATTATAACAATGATGAGCTTAATGATGATGATGATGAT
>CANYBF010400131.1:0-36618 GCA_948192965.1 Dalechampia spathulata
TAAATAAGTATATAATACTTAAATGTCAAATATTAATTTAAAATTATAAAAAATATTACTATGATAAATAATTTGAAAAAATGAAATATAAAATTATTACCAAATGACGGGTCAAAAAAAACATACTAACGTGTAACGCACATTATGAAACTCTAGTATTAGTAATATTAGGAGGTCTCGTTTTGTTTAACTGTTGAGCGATACAACTTTTGGATTTTCGAATATTGCTTTTTTTTATTATTAAATTTCTAAATTTGTTTAATTTTTTAATGAAGAAAAATAATAAGTAAAAATTTAAATATTATAATTTCAGAAACAAAGTCAACCATCCGGTCTTTATTATATTATTCAAAACTTCTAAGCTGTTTTTTTTTTTTTTGAAAAAAAAGAGAATTTCTCGAACTTTCAAAAGAAATGGTCAGCAATTGCGGGACTCGTGTTATTACTTTTTCATTTTTGTCATTTCCTAACCACGGAGTTGAAATTTTATGTTCATAGTTAAACCGATCACCACTTTAGCCGGTAAATAAATTATATAATATCAAAATATTAATTTAACAATTTAATTTTTTTAATGTAAAATAAAAATAAGTTTGTTTAATAATCTAAGTACTTATTTCTTTTAAGTTTATTTCTATACATTAATTTAAAATATTACTAATTATTAAATATATGCATTTTTACATCGCATAAATTTATATATATATATAATATATTAAAGAAATCAAATTATATGAAAATTTCATCTAAAAATTCAAAACTGAAATTTTAGGATGAGAGAAATGTAAGAATTAAAATAATAATATATATTTTTAAAATATGATTTATCTATATTTATAGTTACAAAAATAATTTTTACATGTTCATATTTATATTTTATTTATATAATTTTATGATATAATAAATGAATCATATTTATATTTTATTTATTTTATCATATTCAACTATATTTCTAAATCTGTTCAAGAGGAAACAATGGTTCGAGTTTTAATATTATCTCAAAAATTAATTATATGATAGATATTGATTGTATTTATTTTAAAATTAGGATTAAAAATGAAATTAAAATTGATTCATCTTGCAGAATATATATTTATTTAAAAAGCCGTACAAAAAAATCATTCAATAATGTATTGATGCATTATCAAATAGGATATAGTATTTAATAAATGTCATGTAAAAAGAAATAATTACAGCTAAATAAAAAGGGAAAAAGAAAGGAGCACATGAGGACGAATATGATGGCAGAAAGCAAGCAAGTTGATGGTTTTATCGTCTTCCCAACCAAAAATAATGGACATATGGAGAAATACATTTATTTTTATTTTTATTTTAAATAAGCAAAATTCTATAAATTACGGGACCCCTTAATAGCTGGAGAAACACCAGTACAGTACCCACACTTTCATCCTTGCTCGTCTCCCCCCACCAACCCACAATTTTAACCATTTTTATTTCATTATCTAAATAAATAAATCGAATAATCACAGTACATAAAATATTTTCCAACTTTATTTTTTAAAAAAAATATCAATTTTTATTTATTAAATATATAAATTTGTTGAATTCGGTATTTTTGTAATTTTGATAGATTTTCAGGTATTTTTTAAAAAGAAAAAAGAAAAAAGAAAAAAGAAAAAAGAAAACCCGGTCCAGAAGAGAATGGCGAAGGCCTTCCGAAACGATTGAAAGAGGAATAAAAGACGATGATGAAGGCATAGATGCCTTAATCATATTCTTTCCTTTCTCGGTAGCTTGAATCTTCGTCTTCTGCGATTTTCTTATTAACCAAACAGTCTTTTCTTTTTTTTGTTCTTTTAATTTATTTTCTCTTCCTTTTTCTGTAACCCTGGAAATTAGGCTGATGACAAGATCAAGAAAGGAAAGAGACAAATGATTAAATTATTAGAATAACAATTATTCCTGTTATTCTTAATTATTTTTGTTATCTCAATACTGTCCGGTCCCTCCTGAAAATTTTCCTGGAAGATAAGAAGATATCCAAGCGAAGGAAGGAATAAATGGTAACCATGACAACCACGACCACCGCCAGCCTTGGCGGCGATGAACGACTGATGGCAACAGCACAGCAGATCATGAAAAGCCTCAACACAAATGACGACGTTAGAGATGATATGCTTATGATCTTGTCAAGCTTTGACAATCGATTTTCTAATTTAAGTCATGTAATCCAAGAGGAATCGAATTCGCAATGCTCGCTATTGGACGCTGCTGAAACGGTAATTCTCGGCTATGGTTCCTCTCATGATGAAGCTCATGAGTTTTTGACAGCCGTCGATGATATTGTTGATCTTTTACAAACATTGACTGTACGGTCTGCTGATGATGATATCGTTGACCGCGCTGAACGCGCTGTTCAGGTTGCTATGTCGAAGTTGGAAGACGAGTTTCGTCATATTTTGATTGTGAATACTGTTCCGCTTGATGTTAAGAAGCTATATGGATCGATTCGAAGAGGAGGAGGATTTTCGCTTTCGTTTGCCTCTTCAAATGATGGTGATGAGGAATTGGAGACTAGTTTTAGTGAGTTTTCTCATGCTGTAAATCAAAGTTCTTCTTCTATCTGTTTCCATGAGCGTCCTCTGAGTTTGTGTCATAATAGTGATGATGATTCGTGCTTTGATTTGATTAAGAGTGAAGCAGTAGATGATTTGAAAGTGATTGCAGAAAAAATGATTCGATCTAGATATGAAGAGGAATGTGTTCAGATTTACTGTAATATTAGGAGAGATGCTTTGGATGAGTGTTTGTTTATGTTAGGTGTTGAGAAGTTGGGTATTGAAGAGGTTCAAAAGATTGATTGGACGAGTTTGGATGAGAAAATGAAGAAATGGATACAGGCTGTTAAGATTTGTGTTAGGGTTATTTTGACCCGTGAGAAAAGGCTTTGTGACAATATTTTCTGTGCCTCTGATTCTGCTAAAGAAACTTGTTTTAAGCAGACTGCTAAAGGGTGTGTTATGCGGTTGTTGAATTTTGGAGAGGCTGTGTCTATTGGGCGAAGATCTGCTGAGAAGTTGTTTCGGATTTTAGACATGTTTGATGCGTTGGCTGATGTTTTGCCAGATTTGCAGCTGATGATAGCCGACGAGTTTGTGCGTAGCGAAGCCGAAGGAGTGCTGGTTGGCTTAGGTGAGGCTGCTAAAGGGACTTTCTACGAGTTTGAGAATGCTGTCAAGGGTGAGACGTCTAAAAAGCCTATGCTGAACGGTGAGATTCATCCTATTGCTCGTTATGTGATGAATTACGTGAAATTGCTAGCGGATTATAGCGATACGTTGAACTCCCTTCTAAAGGACGATCAGGATGAATCCTTCAACTTGCAAAACGATGATGATGAAGAGACTACAACTCCCTTACGAAGGAGATTGCTTACCTTGTTATCAACTTTGGAGTCAAATCTCCAGGAAAAATCAAGACTTTACGAGGATGGTGCCATGCGCTATGTATTTCTAATGAATAATATTCTATACATGGTGCAGAAGGTGAAGGATTCAGATCTCATCAAGCTTGCGGGAGATCAATGGGTTCGGAAACGTGGAGGCCGGATACGTCAATGTGCGACGGCTTATCTTCGGGCAGCTTGGAGCAGAGCATTGTCTTGTTTAAAAGATGAAGGTATGGGCGGGAGCTCCGGTCATACCTCGAAAACGGCTTTGAAGGAGAGGTTCAAGAATTTCAATGCATGCTTTGAAGATATCTACAAGATTCAAACAGGTTGGAAAGTCCCTGATCCTCAGCTTCGGGAAGAGCTACGAATATCCATATCAGAGAATGTTCTACCAGCTTACCGTGCATTTCTGGGAAGGTTTGGGAGTCAGCTAGAGAACGAAAGGCACGCAGAGAGATACATGAAATACACAGCAGATGATTTAGAGAACTATTTACTGGATTTGTTTGAAGGGAATCCTCTTGTCTTGCACCATCCCAGAAGAAAAGGTTTGTAGTAAGTCAAACGACTTGTAAGACTAGAGAGAACATACAACTTCGTTTATTTAATGCGTCTGCTTCGTTATGTACATTTATCAAAGCCCGCAGTGTTGTGTGCTTGTTGGGATTGTTTCGTGTTCTATGCTCATCAATCAGCATATGCATTCAAGTATATCCTGAGTTTAGTTTTGCAAATTCTACTAGTCATTCTCTTGATGTAGGCTACTTGACATTGCGGTGAATCTGCTATCTAAATTCTTACCATGTGCTGCCCTGCTGTACTAAATGATCCCAGTTGTTTGTTGTCTGACGCATACTACTTTAATTGTTAATTAGATAAAACTCTTCATAAGTAAGTCTATTTTTTTATCTCTTCAAACCATGTGGCATCTTATTTGAAATATTGGAGATTCTATCAAGACAAATGCATGCAACGACTTGTAATGTACATCTATTAGACATTCATTTTATAAAATGAATGCATGTGTGTTTATAGTTAATATTTTTGTGTTGCTTATACCATTAATTCCTTTAGTGGTATGTGTATTTCAAATTCTTCAAACAAACGTCGTCATATGCACATATTAGTCTTTCAAAATATAAATAGTTAATTTTACCAACTATTTAAATTAATATATCACTAATTGGTGGTTTATGGGTGTTTTATTTTATAAAATTAGTTGTTTAACAAATTTTTAGTTGCTTTATATTTTATTTGATAAAATTAATGATTATGAAGTTTTAGTAGTTTTTAGTTATTTTATCAATATTTAAATTAGTGATGAAATAAAAAATATTCAAAATAAATAAAACAAATATTAATCTCTAATGCCTAAAAATAAAAAATACTAACGTTTAACTTTTAAAAATTAAGAATCATTTTTAAAATTGGTATAATTTAAAAAATAAAAATTTAAAATTTAATTAAAATATTGAATAATAATATAATGATCCACTATTTATAAAATGTTTTAAATATAAAGTAAAATTAGTATTGGCAAGAAAATGAATGAAATAAAAATATAATATTTGATAGGATGAAAAGGGAAATAGTAGACATTACTCTAATAATTGGTTGCAAAGGGAATAAAAATAAATAATATTGTAAATAATTTAAATGCAAGCCAAAGGCAATAACAATGTGCAAAATAAATATTAAGGGAATTCATCAAGTTTCCTCCGATTTCTTAGCAACCAAACACAAATTTCAGTTCTTCAAATATCACCACCGCGACGCCTTCCTCTCCTTAAATATAGCGGGCTGCGCAGAGTCTTGATTCTCTGCTCACACAAAACTCTCGCCTTCTTCTTCTTCTTCTTTTTTGCCTCTCATAATTTTTGTCTGTAAATTTTGCAATGGAGGCTTCTTCTTCTAAGCAGTCAGATTCGGTTCCAGCGGCGGCTACTACTGGCGTTTCTAAGTTCCTCACTAACCTTCCTTGTCGCGGTTTTTTGTCCTCCACCGTTGTCTCTTCCAATCCGGTGAATTTCTTTTTATTTGTTTTTTTCTTTTGTTGTTCAATGTCTTGATTGTTTGGTTCGCAAGAAAATTTGCTAAATTGTGGAGCTTTGAATCTTCAAGGTTTGGCATTGTTGAATTACCGTTGCAAGTTTGCTTAAAGCTAAAGTAGTTCAAGCGTTTCATTACTTTTTTTCCTATTAGAGGTGTATTTTCAATTTTAGGGACTAGGGTTTATGCTTGCTTTATGTTAATGTACATGTAGATGGTATGATTCTATTGATTTATTTGATTGATTAATTCATGTGTTGCCCGTTGCTTTGTTAATATGAAAATGTCTTGTCAATTTAGTGGATTAGTTAGTAGGCTAGCTTAATAAAATATGATCCCATCTCCCCATGGATTACTTTCCATTGTTATTGTTTTAATGTCAAGACATTTGACCATTGCGTTATTGGTTTTTGTAATTGTATAACTTTTTTTTGTTTCTGATGGATCTATAACCCTTTAATAGATGATTATTTCTCATCTTGCCCCATTTCTGCTCCCATTGCCTTTATACTATTAATAGTTCTTACCTTTTGTTTCCTTTTTCTTCTGTGTGCACTATTTTTCTTTTTTTGCAGGGTGGGATGCGAGTCTATATCTGTGAGCATGAAACAGCACCCCCAGGTTTACTTCTGATTTCAACTTCTTAGAATTCTTTATGTTCTTTATGATCTTTTATATCTCTTTGGTATGAACTGTAATTTGGATTTCCATTTGCAAATCTCAGCTCTTTGTTTGTGATAGTAAATCATATGAACTGATTGTTTTGCTTTTGTGTGCAGATGGTCAACATATAAAAACTAACCAGACAAACATATTAATCAGATCACTTCAAATTAAGAAACAAAAGAGCGATTCGGGTTCAAAGGATGTTAAGGGGGTAAATGCGGCTGAGAGTTCTAGAAAGCGGTACTCCCCTTATCACTTTCCACTAGGGGAAGCTTTCTGTTTTGCAATGGCTCACTTGTGTACTATCACAAGTTTTGATTAAACGACCTTTCGTGGTTTTCTGTTGTCATAGCAGACCCTTTATAGCACGTGTATCTGTGTGCATTATGCTCTTAGACCCCAACTCCCTGTCTTTTTGTTTGTTCTTCGCTCTTTTCATTCAGTCATGAACATTCTATATCAACTCTATCATTTTTCTTATGGATGCATGATTTTCTTGAGTCTCTTATATGCTTGCTATCTCTTGTTTTACCAGTGCTCCAGAAAGAGTTCAGGATGGAAGGGCTTCAGCTAAGAGAAGCAATAGCCAAATTGGCTCTCGACAAGGTCAGCTTAACAGTTTGTTTTCCTTGGTTTACATTTTCAGTTTTTACATGTCTTATTGGCCATGGAATGATCAACAACAGTATGGATAATTCAAACATGCATCTTCCTTTCTACCTGATTCCAACTACTAGATTAACCAATGATTATATTCTTTGAAAAAAAAGAAATTTCACATAATGCCCTTGAGACTTCAGTTTTCAAAATTATTTTATTTGGTTTCAACCTTTGACATGCTGTCTCATACCGACATTTGCAGCTTTCAGACAATGGCTATTGTATTTTGAGGTAGTCATATGAAAGATGATACTTGGTAACCGATAACAATACGAAGTATGGTTTAGAACTAAATGCCTTTTCTTGAGACAATCATATTTGCCTAGAATGCCAGATATCTGTAGTATATGTCGAACACTTCTGCAGACTTTATTGAAAAATATTAGCTATCATTTCTCTCATAAAAAGACCATATGCAGAGGGATCTGATAGCCGCACGTCTGACCGGGACTTGTACAGTCTGAAAGTAGAAAGGCTCCGTGCGCTTCTAAAGGAGCAAGGTCTTTCACCCAAAGGAAAAAAGGCAAGTATAGAGGCAACTCATGAATGTATTCTGAACTTCTTTGTTAAACTTATGCTGTGGACCCATATATCTGTTGCATCATCAGCTGAATTGTTTATCAAAGTGGGAATTATCTTTGTGTATCTTGGTTTGATTGATGTGCAGGATGAGCTGGTGGCAAGGTTGAGAAATGTGAAAAGTTGATGATTCAGAAGTTTGGGTTAAGAATTTGGGTGATTTTTTTGTTGTCTTCTCTGTAACCGGAAACGGGTAGAATGAAGGGCTTTTAAACCGGAAGAATTATGATAATCCTGTGTTTTTTGGGTCAGTATGCATTTGTTTTTCTTGCCTTTATAAGTAAGCATGTATGATAACTCATTTCAGTCTATGATGTGAATCAAATCCTCTCTTTTCCAGTCTCCCACTTGCCCCTTGTAGCTGCTCTCCATGCCAAATCCCCCACTCCTTGCAGGATACTAAATAATCCGTTTTTAGAATTAAATACTTCAAATAACAAATATCAAAGTAAATGAAATAATTCAAAGCTGGATAAATATTTTATAAATTTATAAGCAAGTGGATTTAGTAGTTATTAAATAATGTTGATTTATTGAAAGAAAAATGGATAAAGGTTTTCAAGTAAGAAGTAGATGGCTAGTGCTCTCCACCGCTAACTGAAAGAGGCTGTGGCCTCTGCTTTTACACACATCAACGTGTACAAGCCCACCACTTCTACCAAGTTGGGCCTTGCAGTCGAATTCTAATTGTATCTTGTTCAACTTGCATATTCTAGTTGTGTTATACTCATAAATTATAGTGGTTCCAGGATTCTTACTTTACTATCATCTATTATACTACTATTTTAATTGATTTATGAATTATCTATTCCTTTATATTAACGATTCAATTTTACTCCAAATATTAAAATTAATTAATAATATTATATTTGAACAGAAGACGTCTCTGTCTTACGCCGTCAGTTCCGTCACATGGAATCATATAACTTTTTCGTGGACCAACTGCGCCGATTATCGCCTTTAGTTTAACCTATTTGAACTAATTAAAACAGCTATTTCAGTGGCAATTCTGATTTCTCAACGCAATCCATATCAACCAAACCTTGTCAACACACACACGCATATATTATATTCCAATTAAAACACCAAACGTTAAATATATATATTTTAAAACTAAAAACTAATATAAAATATTTTTATTTTCCTTTTCCTTTTTTTGAAGGATTCCTATATACGACCACAAAAACTCAAACCTGAATCTTTTAAACTTTATAAGAAACACTCCTATTCCTATTATTATACTATAATGTCAATAATAATTTATCATAAATATAAAATATACCTTGTTAACTAATTTGTTCAAAGTGAAAAAATAATTATTTTTATAATAATTTTTTATTAGATTTACTATCAACTCATAAATTGATATGTGGTATTATTTATAAAATATTTTTATATATATTTAATAATTAATTTTATAAAATAAATATAACTCAGGAAATTTAAAAATAATACCAATAAAAGATAATTTTTGGTAGTTTCACAAATGAAATTCTACATCTAAATCTTGAGATCTTATAGAGTGATATTATGTAATTAAAAAAATTTAATATTATATAAATATAAGATTATATAATTAAATTGATTTAATATATATATATATTTTTTTTCTACAAATAGTAATTAAATTCTTAAATAATATTTTTGGAAAATTTTTCATAATAATTGAATAATTTTAAATTAATTTGACATACTTACATGATAATAATATCATAAAAAATTATAAAATTTATATTAAAAATAATAAATTTTTGTTATCAAAATACAAAAAAAAAAAAAAAAAAGTAAAAATGGATTAAAAGTATTATGGAAAAGTAATTATTAAAGCGAAATCTTTTGTTAGTTAAGAGAAAAGAAGGTTACATAAGATATCTGCTGAAAGCGTAGAAGAACAGAGAGAAACAACACAGAGAGAGAACCAAAATAATTATTAAAAAAAAAAAAAAAGGAAAAGAGAAGAAAGGAAAGGAAACCAGAGTCATGGTTTCAACGAGAAGAAGTGGATCTCTCTCTACAAGCAGTAATATCAAAAGATCTTCCTCCTCCGAGGACAAACCTCCGTCGCCGAAGCGTCAAAAGGTGAGATGATGATGAAATTTTGCAGCACTTGTTTCTAATTGTTTTAATTTTATTTTTGAGATTTTTTTCTAATGTAAAGGAACTGTAATTTTCTGAAATTTAAGGGAGAAAATGGTGGAGCAGCGGGGAAAACGATGCCGGCTGCAGATAATTCCAAGGAATTGTGTGTACCTGTGTTGTCGGATCCCGCTGAATGTAGAGCTAGTGATGCTCCGATTGCTTTGGCCGGCGGTGGTGAGCCTGTGAGTTCAGGTAAAAGTGAAGCAGCTACAGCGCCAGCAGTTGCTGTTGCCACACCGACCGCTGAAGGTAGTTGAAAATAATTTTATGGTTTTTACAGTTTTACTTTTACTTTTTGTTTGACTCATGAAATGTATTACTTATTGTTATTATTTTTGTGATGGATTTGTTTTTGTAATCAGAAGGTTCTACACCGGATAAACCAAGGAGTTCATTATCATCTTGGTATAAGCAAAATTTAACTTTTGAAACTTCAGCTCCTTGGTGTAAGCTTCTCTCGCAGTCAGGGCAGGTACTTAATATTATCACTAATTAATTTTTTGAGGGATTATCACTAATTGTTTTGATTGACCTGGCATTGGTCAAATTTTATGGTTAGCTCTTGTGAGTGAACGCGAGATGGCTGTTTGTTTCTTTCATATCTTGAAAAAAGGGAATAACTTTTTCTTTTTAATTGTTTCATTAGTAATATTTATGTGTTTCTTTGTTCTTCATATACAGAACCGAAATGTAGGTATATGTACACCAAGTTTCACGATTGGTTCAAGCAGACAATCCAATTTCCAATTGAAGGATCAGAGTATTAGCGGATTATTGTGCAAGATTAAACACACTCAGGTATCAACTTTCAGCTCGTTTTCTCATGTGTTCTTAGAGAATAAAGATTTTCACTGAATGGCTGGACCACTTTTAGGAATAATAAGGGGTCTTCGTCCATTACTCATTTGATGTACTTCGGGTGCAGTCATTTTACTTTATTAGTTCTTCTGGAGGTGAACTCCTTAATATGTACATGCAGTTTGAGTTCTCACTGTTTGTGGACATGATCAGCGTGAGGGATGTGCTGTAGCTGTGTTAGAAAGTACGGGAAGTAAGGGATCTGTGCAAGTAAATGGAGAAGTAATCAAAAGGGGCAATGTTCGTGATCTTTACTCCGGTGATGAGGTGGTTTTTGGTTTAATCGGGAACTATGCCTATGTATCCTTTCTTATTAAATTAAGAAGATAGTTCACTTACCTGTTTCTGTCTTGCTTATGATTTATCAAATCCTGTTATGTTCCTACTTCTTTTTCATTCAACTATTTTGCTCTTTCAGTTGTACATGAAGGCCTCTGTTTCTTTATTATTATGAATTTCCTTAATCCTTTTCTATTTAGATTTTTCAGCAACTCATGACTGAGGTTGCATTTAAGGGTGTGGAGGTCCAGAATAGCATGGGAAAACTTTTGCAATTTGAAAGGAGATCAGGAGATGCCTCAGCTGTTGCTGGAGCATCTATTTTGGCATCATTGAGCTTGAGGCAAGATATACCTTCACGTTATAAATCTCCAGGTCAGAATACTGGTAAAATCCATCAAGGAACTGAGATGCCTGCGCATTCTGTTGTCAATGATGGTACAGAAGTTGAGCTTGATGGCTTGGAAATAAATTCAACTCCAAATATGGGGACTGATAAAGTTGCAGATGCTGGAGCAATTGGCAAGAATGTTGCTGACGGTTGCAACCAGGACTCTGGCATAGAGGCAGGCAATGTAAAACTCTCTGGAGTGAATGATTTGATAAGGCCTTTGTTCGGGATGTTAGCTCAATCATCTAGTTGTAAACAAAAATTGAGCAAAAGTATCTGTAAACAGGTATTGGAAGAAAGGAACGAGTGGACAAGGGATTCACAGCTGCCATCAACCTCGGGCATGTCATTGCGCTGTGCAGTATTCAAAGAAGATCTTCTTGCTGGAATTCTTGATGGAAAAAGCGTAGAAGTTTCATTTGACAATTTCCCATATTATTTAAGGTGTGGTTTTTTCTCTAACCATGTTTAATTTTCATTTTTCTATAATTCTAGAGCGTTCCAAATGAGAAATTTACATTATTCTTCTGCTTATTATATTGTCTACTATATGTGTCTCAGCCATTCATTATGGCTTCATGTTTCTCAGCGATTCATTATGGCTTCATGTTCTTTATGTGTTCCAAACACTCTTAGTGACCTTATCTAAGAGTTAACCTGGGAAAATTATCTTTTCAGTTGTTGGATAAGATTACAGTATCACAGGATAAACAGTCTTACAGAAATGCAAAACATAGTAATAGATTTAAGAGTTGAAGAATGCAAATGTTTATCTTGGCATGGCATTTATTTTATATGTTAATTATCTGTGAATTTGTCTTGACACATGAGATTATGCATTCATAATTTTTAGTATTATCGGGATCATTGGGCTTGTAGAGATGTTGCATTGTTGGACCTTCACTTGATGGACTTATTTTACACTAAAATAACTAAACCGTTGCAGTGAGTTTCTTTATCAACCTTATATATATTCTGGTTAGTTTCTTTTTCAATCTTTTAATTCTTAATTAATGTGAAATTGATCTTCAATTTCCTTTGCAAATATGTCAAGTCTGGAGAAATAGAACGTCTTTCCATACTGAAACACACCTTATATCCTGAAACTTTCAGTTTAGTTTGCTGAGCCAAACCAATCTTATGTTTTCTGAACCTAACTGAACCAAGCCAGTTGATTCAGTAGTTTTTTTCAGTTTTACTGAAAATTTTACTCGACCCTAGATAGGATGAAAACTTTGGCATTTCAATTAAAATGGAAGGATGTGATTTTTGATGAATACAACCATGGGATGGGAACTTCAAGGTAACCAGAAATCATTAGTTTAGAATTTTATGCTCGTGTTCACCTTCTTTTGAACATTATTACTAGTGCATGACATTCAAGAAATTTATGGAATTATTACACCTATGTCTGTCCATGTTTATGTTGCAGTGAGAACACAAAGAATGTGCTAATTGCGGCTTCATTCATACAACTGAGGCACAAAGAACATGTGAAGTATACTGCAGAACTCACTACCGTTAATCCACGGATTTTGCTTTCTGGTCCTGCAGGTTTGTTGGTGATTTACTTAATCCATGGCATATGTTTGGTCTCTGCATCAACTAATCCTCCATTTGAGCTGAAATGCAAACTTGAAGGTTTTTTTTGAATTTATTTTGCAGGTTCTGAGATATATCAGGAGATGTTAGCAAAAGCTCTTGCCAACTATTTTGGTGCTAAACTACTCATATTTGATAGTCATTCTTTTCTTGGTGTAAGCTAAAATTACTTTGGCTTGATAAACCTTTGTCATCTATGCTGATATAGTAATGAGTGATTAAATAACGAATTACAAATTTGTAGGGACTGTCTTCAAAGGAAGTTGAACTTTTGAAGGATGGATTTCATGCTGAAAAGTCTGGCACATGGACTAAACAAAATCATTTAACAATGGACTTACCAAAGAGTGGGAATCCATCATTAGGTGTTGAGGCAGATACACCTAACTCTTCAAATGTACCTTCTTTCTCCGAACAGGAATCTCAACCAAAAATGGATGCAGATATTGTACCCTCTTCTTCTGCGACATCTAGAAATCTTCTGTTCAAAATAGGTATGGGCTGTCTCCTGCAATCGATCTTCATTTGCTTTCTGGGGTAGTTCTATTTTAGGAAGCATGGATGTTAATATGTGCACTGGTAAGGACACAAGTATGGGTACAAGATACAGCAATTCCAGTTCCAGTAAAATGACGTGCTACATCACAGGAATGTTATGATTCTTTTCAAGCATGCATGATCCATCAAATGCTCGCAATCCAATTAATAATATCTGCACTCCTTTCAATTTAGCTTTAGCAGATGGCATTCGATTATTCATCATTGGTTCTCTCTGTCTCTCTCTCTCACTATCGTGGCTTAATAAGACTCACAACTGCATGTCTTATTTTTTCACTTCCTTCAATATTCTTAGAATTACTCTAAAGACTTCATTTTCTGAAATTTGATCACAAATACATTTTATAACTTCTAAACTTGTGCCACCACCATGTAGAAAAAAAAAGATTATGTTATCCAGCAAGTCTCATACATTTACTGCATGTCCATGTCGTTGACTTATGGAATGAGTTTTTAAATGCCCCGGAAATGTTGGTGTTGCATGTACCAGTTCTCAAGGATTATAAATTAGGGAGATAACCATAAAATGTGCTATTTCAGGTGACAGAGTAAGATATGTTTTTGGCGGCTTATACCAAATGGCATCACCGTCAAGGTAAAATTAATCAGTTGTTTCTGTGGCTTCTCAAACTTGAATATAGTCATGAATGCTAATACTACTCTTCTTATTGCAATATATTTAGCCATAATCATGTTACTCTTATGATTTCATTTAGATCAAGTTAAGTCAAACTTCTTCCTTAAGTATCAAATATGAAGTTCACTTCACCAGTAACTCATTCTCTGTCAGGGAAGTGCTGCAATTTTTTTGATTTCATTAATGCTAGAAAATGATGAGAAAAGGAGAGGATTTCTCCCTGCTTATATGAGCAAAAGTGAACTGCATGTTTCTGTGAATGATTGGAACAATAGCCAAGCATAATTGGGGTATGCATTTAAAATTATCTTGTATGTTTGTTGAAAGCTTTTATTGGCTTTCAGCTGAAGTGTTGTTCGCTTGTTCAATTGAGGGTTGCTGATTTTATCCCATTGTCAAAATTGAAATCTGAAATCTTCATAAATGACAGATAGACAAGCTTGAGTTTTTTTGATCTACAAGGTTTTAGCGTCAATGCAATGTTAATTACAAACACAATGTAACTCTAATTAAAATGTTGATAAATATGGAGAAATATGTAATAATTTCTGGAGAGATCCAAACCTTGTTGCCATTTCATAAAGTTGTTGCTTTATGTTCACTCTTGCCTATGTCTGTTTAAATTTGGCTCCCTTGACATTCAAACCTTTATTGCTTTTGTATGTAGGGGACCGCCTAATGGAATTCGTGGAAAGGTTATGCTAGTTTTTGAAGACAATCCTTTGTCAAAAATTGGAGTAAGATTTGATAAGCCTGTGCCTGATGGGGTCGATCTTGGAGGTCTTTGTGAGGAAGGCCATGGATACTTTTGCAATGGTAATTAATGCACTGGGCTATCAAGAATTTCGTGTCCATATACTTGATCAATAACCTCCCTCAGTTTTTCCTGAACCTTTCTCACTCCAGCTCACTAGAGGTATTTTAAACTGTCTTACTCTAGTTATGGATCTTCGTCCGGAAAACATGGAAGATTTGGACAAGCTACTCATCACTACATTGTTTGAGGTAGCAATACAATATAAATAATTTTAATAAATTTGATTTCATTGTTCTTTTTGTCTATTCATTAGTTCTTATAGTCCTCTCACTAAATCAGGTTGTACACAATGAAAGCAGACATTCTCCTTTTATTTTGTTCATGAAAGATGCAGAGAAATCAATTGCAGGCAATCCAGATGCATGTTCTACATTTAAAAGCAGACTTGAAAAACTTCCGGATAATGTGGTAGCAATTGCTTCACACACGCAGGCCGACAATCGTAAGGAAAAGGTAGGCTGTCTATATAACTTTCTAATTTTACTTATTGGACACTTTTGTGCTGGATCATGGATTAACAATGAGACAGTTTGTTCTCATGTCTCCTTAGTCTCAAACTATGAGATAAATTACAAAAAGGGCTTGTTCGATGCATGATGCATGAGGTACGCTTGGCTTTTACAGGGGTAAAGGGAGGTTACAAGCAATATCATCCTTCGTCCTGGACGTTCTCTCATGCCTTGAATCCATGAATTACAAGTCACTAATGGGAACAGTTGTACTGGTTTTGTGAATACAAAAAATTTAGAAATTGCTATTAGTGAGTGTGCATATCCATGTTATTGACATACACTTGAGAAACTTTCCTTGGCTATCACTGAGTTACATGACCACCAGGATCATGAAGAAAATTTTCTCAAAAATTTCAATACTGTTGCGTTTTTCACATGTGTCTTTAAATATTTAGAAGGGAATATGAGGCTTTGATTGGTGATATTGTTGAGGCAGTTTGAGGATTTCATAAACATTTACCCTGGAAGCACCATTTTTCAGTTCTCTTCTGATTCATTCGTATTTCACTTAATTAAACATGAGCTAAAAAAGTCATATTGGACAAAGCTTGAAAATTGTATTTAGGTTGACCATTTTGCTGCTGGAAACATATGACAACATCGTACAGTTGTGCATTATATTTTTCATAGAGCCCAAACTGTTGCACTTTGAATACTGCTTCTTGTTTACTTTGAATACTGCTTCTTGTTTCACTGTTGAGGTTGATAGTTTCAATTTGAAAGTTGTGATTCAATATCGTAATTGTGTTTTCGTCATGCAGTCACATCCTGGAGGCCTTCTTTTCACAAAATTTGGTAGCAATCAAACTGCTCTTCTTGACTTGGCTTTTCCGGTAGCAACTCTTTCTTTCCTTTGTTTGCATCACATTATTTTCTGTACCTTATGGCTTGTTTGAGATTGCTGTTGAGGTCTCAATTTGAATTTCTTTTGTCATTGATGGATTTATTTTAGATCTTTTTTCTTAAATTATGTTTTCTGAACTGTTTTATTTATTTACTTATTTATGGAAAAACATCAATTCACCTGTTTTTCTCCAACAGTAGCTTCTAATAGTGGTTTTGACAAAAATATTTAAAATAAGTTGGAAAAATGCTTTTCTAAAGTGCAATGCCAAACATCTCTTTGGTCTACGGTCAATTTGGAGAGACTTCTTAAAAGTTTTCATGGATGTCTTCTAGTTGACTCTAGAGGGCTCATGGATTATTATGTGTTTAGGCTATTCAAAATGTGTCTCAGAGTATGCTTTCAGTTTGCTTGTGTTTGTATAATATTATGCATTGCTAATTAAAAGCTTGAGAAGTTCTCTTGCTACTGATACATGTTTGTGCTTGGTTGGTTTTCTCAGGATAGTTTTGGAAGACTTCATGAAAGGGGAAAAGAAGTGCCAAAAGCAACCAAAGTGCTGACAAAACTTTTCCCGAATAAAGTAGTTATCCACATGCCACAGGTCTGTATGAATTTTGATGGTTATCATATCACTAATATCATTATATTATACTATTACTACGTGGCTTTTGTTGTCGCTGATGTGTAGTATGGCACATTAAGTAACTTTTTAAATTGTTGCAGGATGAGGCACTTCTAGCTTCTTGGAAGCATCAATTGGATCGAGATGCTGAAACCCTCAAAATGAAAGGAAATCTGAATCATCTTCGTTCTGTGAGAACCTATCCTAATATGATTTTGCAAAATCTTTTTTTTGTCAGACATTGTTATGCAGGTTGTTGTGCCTCTAGTGATGTTTGTAGCAGAATATGTAACAGTGGATGTTCATATCTGTTCGATCTTTTTTTATTCTAGGGAGTTTTTATCTGTCTATGGTGTAGGAATCTTGCATCTGCTATTGAACATCATATTCCTAGACAAGCTCGTGTATGGTGATGCATGGATATGCAACAGTAAGTGTAATAGGAATATGCTTCTGCCAGCAATCCAAGACTAGTTTGATACTGTGTCACCCATTTTTAGGGATTGTGTTCTGAGCATTGCGTTACCTTGTTCAGATTACTTGCATATTTATGCATCCCTTCTTCACAACCTAACAAGTGCTTAATTTCTAGGCATATACTGTCCATCCATTTGCATTTTTTTTATCATGTTTGGTCTCAGTTGGCAATACCAACCTCCTTTTTTTTGGTTTGACAAATTTTTTTATTCAAAATCTTGGATAATATGGGTATGTGTTCATTTCCTTTTCTCCTTATGGTCAATGGTTGTTGAATATTGTTTTTCCTTGTTTGCAAATGATTCTAAGTTGTATATCATGATAATGTGACCATGGATGCTATCATTGGTGTGATAAAAATTGTTCCCATTGAACATAAGTTGTTATAGTTTTTTTATTTTGTATGACAGGTTTTAAATCGTAGCAGGATGGAATGTGAAGGACTGGAGACATTATGCATCAAGGACCAGACACTGACAAATGAAAGTATGTTTTTGGTAATAAATTATAATGTTATGCAATTTGATCTCTCTCTCTCTGAACACATTCATGTTCTATTATGCATTTTAGGTGCTGAAAAGGTTGTTGGATGGGCTCTAAGTCATCATCTAATGCAGAATCCTCAAGCTGATGCTGATTCTAGACTTGTCTTGTCTTGTGAGAGGTAACTGACAGTTCATCTTGTAGTGTTTTACGAATTAGTCATCAAAGGAACAACAAAGTAGTAATTCCTTTTATGTGACTCTGGCAGCATCGAGTATGGGATTGGAATCTTGCAGGCCATCCAGAATGAGTCCAAAAGCATGAAGAAGTCACTTAAGGTGATCATTATACATCATGCATATTGATGCCCTTCAAAAAAAATTTTCCTTTTTGTAATTAAATTACACAAGTTCTTTAAACTAGTTGGTGATGAAGTTTCTTGATAACCTTTTTGGCCACAATTAGGATGTTGTGACAGAAAATGAGTTTGAGAAAAGACTTTTGGTTGATGTCATTCCACCTAGTGACATTGGAGTCACCTTTGATGATATTGGAGCTTTAGAGAATGTCAAGGATACTTTGAAAGAGTTGGTGATGCTTCCCTTACAGAGGCCTGAGTTATTCTGCAAGGGGCAATTAACCAAGGTTTCTCATTTCTCTATACCTGTAAATGAAGAATGTTTCTCCTAAGGATGAAGTTATTGCTGTTGATACACTTGGTATGAGACTTTTGTCAGAAGATGTAATTTAGCGTCCAATTTCATATGCAGCCTTGCAAGGGCATACTTCTGTTTGGACCACCTGGAACTGGAAAGACTATGCTTGCTAAGGCTGTGGCAACAGAAGCGGGTGCAAATTTCATTAATATTTCAATGTCTAGCATCACGTCTAAGGTTGAGATAGTTTTTGATCTGATAAGTTTTGTACATGCATTGCTACTTCTCTAATATCTAAATCATTGTCCCTTGCCTGAAACAGTGGTTTGGTGAGGGTGAGAAGTATGTGAAAGCTGTCTTTTCCCTGGCAAGCAAAATTGCCCCCAGCGTTGTCTTTGTTGATGAGGCAAGCTTCCTGTAATACTTTCCATATGGATTATATTATCATTTTTAAGTTTTTATCCAGCATGACCTTACCTCTGCTTCCCTCCCTATATCTTCCTTATGATCTGTTTGTACCGTGTAGGTTGACAGTATGTTGGGCAGAAGGGAAAATCCAGGGGAGCATGAAGCCATGCGAAAGATGAAAAATGAATTTATGGTGAATTGGGATGGCCTGCGTACCAAAGATACAGAAAGGGTTCTAGTACTAGCAGCAACTAATAGGCCCTTTGACCTTGATGAAGCTGTTATTAGAAGGCTGCCTCGAAGGTAATTGTTTTTTCAATTTCTTTTTATCTGTGTCACTAATAGATTACTGTTACACAGATGTACTATGCAGCTCATTTTGTGATTTGCATTGCAAATAAGAAATTTATGAATCTCACTTTGAATGGTCTTGTGCAGATTGATGGTTAATCTTCCTGATGCTCCAAATAGAGCAAAGATACTGAAAGTTATTCTGGCAAAGGAGGATTTGTCCTCTGATATTGACTTTGATGCCATTGCAAGTTTGACAGATGGATACTCTGGAAGTGACCTTAAGGTTTTATTTTTCATCCTTTTTCATTTTCAGTTGAAAGCACAACAGAAATAGCTTTTTCTTTCTTCTGATATTTTGGACGATGTTGGTTTTCAAATTGATGTTCTTTTATCAATTTCTTATTTACTATCATGTTGCAGAACCTGTGTGTAACTGCTGCACACCGTCCAATCAAAGAGATACTGGAAAAGGAAAAGAAGGTATATCTTGCAATTTACATCCCAATAATGTCATTATTCTTCACTGAACTACTTTAAGACATCCTACATTGGCTTCAATTCTTTAAACCTTCGTTTGGGAACTTTATCAAGAGAGGAAAGAAATTATTTTACCACCTTGTGTTTGGAAATGAGGAATAAAAATAAGAAGAAAAGAAAATAAGGATGGAAAATAAAGGAAAATCATTTTCCTCTCAAAATGGAAAAATCAATTATCTCACAAGCTGCATGCTTTCATAGAAAAATGTGACTCCTGGATATAATTTGATAGCAGTTTCCCAATTATGATGAATACCGGCATAGATGCAGAAAATGTTAAGGCCTGGATGTAATTCTAGAATGTAGATCTAAACGCTTTAGTCTCGTCAAATGCCATATATGGCAAATGTAAACTTTCGATGTCTGATAGATTCCCAATCACGAGTGGCTTGTTTCGACTTATTTTGGGAGGCTCAGATTACTTTCTATAATAGCAGCGGCTTTTAACGTGATCTAGCGTGTGCAATTAATGGCAGGAACGTGCTACAGCTATGGCTGAAGGTAAACCTGCTCCAGCTTTGAGTAGCAGTGCGGATATACGGCCTCTCAACATGGATGATTTCCGACACGCCCATGAACAGGTAAAAAAATAAAAGCGATCCTTATTAACATCATCTGCTTTATCATGCTTAGATCTACATTTATTTCATATCATCCATACTTGAACAGGTGTGTGCAAGCGTTTCATCAGAGTCGGTGAACATGACCGAATTGCTACAATGGAATGAACTCTACGGGGAAGGTGGTTCCAGAAGAAAGAAGGAGCTCAGCTATTTTATGTAAATTCCATTTGTGTACAAAAAAAAAGCTTCTCATTTTGCGTTTGATTCTCTCCTCACTCACTCATATCATACCAAAAGTAAGTTGCCGCTGCTTTTAAGCTTTTTGTCTGGTGAAAATGTTGGGGATGCATTCTGTCTTGTAAGAAGAAGTAAAACATATATTAGGTTTTTCTAAATTATATTCGATTATCCCCACTTCGGGGATGCTTCCTATAAGTAGCCGAGTATAAGTTATTATTAACATCTGAAAATAGATCAAGAAAAAGGGAATGAGGATGCTCTCCATTTGTTTTTCATTATTCTATTTCATGGTTTTGTGATAATTGAACAAGAAGCCATTGTTGGAACTCTCTCTCCCTCTCTCAGCTTTCCGGTGAAATGTTTGTCTGAAAATATAATGTATAATTGCATGAATTTAATACAAGAATATATGTGTAAATATGATTCTTGACCTGGATGGATCTTTTCCTTATGGATTGCATCAGTTGATTAGAGGGGAAAATGACTAATGTTTATTTTTTGTGTTTACTTTGTTATTGTTATTATTATTATTATTATTTGTTGTAATATTTATTGTAAATACAGTAAGTAGTATGTCACGATTATTTACAAGTATGGCACCATAATAATTTTGAAAAATTAGAATTTATTTTTACTGCCGTAAAAATGCAAGAGTGAGATAAGCTCAAATAATCCACTTCTCAATATATAAAATGTCAGTAGAATGTCTCGTTATTTTATTTATGTTTCTCTGAAACTAATTAAAAAGGTTGCATTTGGAAGATTGATCAGCAACAGATTATTGCATTCAATTTCATTTATGGACTTGAAAGTTAAATGGGTTCCTAAAGTTCATCCATTTGTCTTTACTTGGAGCTATTTCTTCTTTTGCTCAAAATTAGAAAGCAGCAGTGTGCATTCCAATGTTTAACGCCATGGCCGTGGTTATTTTCATCTCTAACCATTCTTGAAGACACTAGAACTCGCTGCCTTGACTTCAATCTTTCTTCTTCTTCTTCTAATCCAATAACAGTAGGACTGCTGGCAATTTCCTCTTTACCAGATTCATCTCTCAGGAACTCGAACAATCTTGTATGGTTACTTCGGTTATTCTGGTTTTCTTCTAGTTCAGAATCTTCTCTTCCTTCCTTTAACGGTGGAAACACACCACTGAAGCTGCCTCGCTGGCTCGACACGTTGCTTCGAGATGGGCTGAATTCTGAAAAATGGGTGCCAAGATGAATATACGATTGAGAAGTTATTATATATGCATATATACGTGTGCGTGATTATCGCGAGGAAAAAGCTACAAGGGTATCTCAGAATCACCGCCTTGGACGCTAAAGAAATCATCCTCATTGTCAGATTCTTTGGTGATCATTTCCGGGCAATCTACGGAGAATGCAATCAAAGATTTATGAATTAAGTAATTCGATAAAGGTGGTAATGAATGGTTGATACAAATAATGGTGTAATCAATTAAAAACACACACACCATGGTCACGATGAGCCTGTGGATTTTCCGAGTTGTCAACGGTGGGATGTAAATTCTCCATGTTAAGTGGCTTTTCGTCAATAGAAGATTTGTCCGTCTGATGAGGAGCCGTAGCTGATTTGTTGACTGAAATACAATCTTCCATTATCAGCAACTTCTTTCTTTCTTTCTTTCTTTCCTTCTTTTTTATGGTAATGGTTCCATGGAAACAAGAAGAGGAAGGGAACTAAGATGAAGAACATAGAATCGGAGAATTTTTAGGCTCCATGTGGAATTCCAATTTGAAGCGATAAATCAATATATCAATGTCATTTGACATTAAAAAGATTAATATATTATTTATATTCTTTTTCTCGTTTCTTGATTTTCTTCGCAAATAAATAACCGTTCCATGAAATCTGCATTGGTCTTTAAGGATAAGCAGTATAAGACGGAAGAATATGCCTGAAAGAACAATCACAACGAAACAAAAAAGAGAACTGTAGATTGTAAATTAAGAACATGCATCGATTAAACCGTAAGACAGTTGCCATTGTGAATTTGATAACGTCTGTTTGCATATTGTCCTGCCAAATCAGCCAACACATGTCTTCCCTTTTCTGATAAAGAATGCAGCGGATTAAAAGCATACTTTTAATTCCACCGGAACCTTGACTCCAGATTTCTTTCATTTCTTCAAAGGTCCAAAAATTGAAGAAGTGGGTAGATTGAAGTTGAAGCTGAAGCATTTGGACGTTTTTGACAAGGTTATGGATAAATTTTAAATCTTTATCGGGTCTCCAAACTGTACTTGATCATCTATGTAGATTAAATCAGAAACTAGAGATGATTTTTTAGGATGCAAAAGAAGTACACATAAAGAAAAAAATAAAAACATGAGCATTCTACGATCCCGTATAACCATTTCGGAAAAGGTCCTTAGGCTACAACATCAAAGAATCACTTCATTCATTTGTAATTGCAGGTGTATTTGATGAAAAATATCAGCCCTACACCTAAAAAGAATAGCCATAGTTCCTTGTATGTATACCTGCTCAATTGCCTGGCGCTACTTTTTCTAATCTATCCATCACCGTCCAAGCTTTTATCTCGACGAACATAGCAGCTGAATGGTTCTTCCAGAACGTTTGATACATGGCTGCGTTTCCGTCTTCCTTTCATTTTGTTGTCATTGCCTCCACAGCAGATAAAAATTTATTCATGTCTTTGAAATGAGGCCAGTTCTTTTGGGCATTCTCGTCACTCTTAGTTTCCTGTTTCAAATACGCAATGGTTGTCACAAAGTAGAATGATAAAGAATGGATAATGTAGACATCAAGTCAATTAAGTCGCAAAGGTCAGACGATGAACGAGAGAATGTTATCATTCAATCTCTGAAACAAAGGCAATGTTACAGATTTTCATCTTGACAAATTCCTTGTTGGTTGAAAGTTGAAAGTAAGAAAGATATTTATTTCAAACATCTTGTCATATTGGAAAAGAAAAGATTAGCACCACATGCAATAAAGGATTTCATTTGCAAACTAAAAAGAATTACGACTGAACCCATAATTTTAAGAAATGGTTAAGAAGAACCGACCTCATATTTCTGAACCAGGGATGCCCATAAAGATTTGCACTGCCCAGGACTTCGATAAATACCATCGATCATTAATTTATTAGATATTTCTTCCCAGAGAGCCATTCTCCCCTTTACAACTTGAAATCTGTCATGTAATTTTCCACGCATTTTTATCAGCTTCTTAACTTCTTCAGGTTTCCATTTGTTCCTTTTCACCCGCTTGGAAGGCTTTGATTTTTCATCTTGCCTTTCCATGGACTCATCTTCACTGCTATCCCCACCACCGTGCTTGAGCTGCTTTATATGTTCCATTCCTGGAACTGAGCTGTCGGCGGGATCAGATGATGAAACAAATGATTTCCAAAAATTATCATCTTCAGAATTAGAGGAAGGTCTGTCTGCTGAGCTGCAAGTTGAGGTGTCATCAGGAAGTAATCTCTCGACTTCACCACTACCAACTGCATGATCACCATAGCAAAAGGAGAGAACACGATGTAAATAACACCATAGTTCACAAGCTAGATGGAAAAAGTATAAGCAATGATATACTGGATAAACATAGATAAAGAATCAAATATGATGATAAATTCTTATTTCAGAGATTTGAGCAATTTATATTTGCAGCAAAACAGCTTAGAAATATCTATCGCAACTTGGCATGCTGTTGCAGTGAAGGAACACTGGTTTGTTATTCATTTTTTGTTACAAAAAATTTGATGTCCCCTTTTCGCGTAATCAACTGCAAACCGAAAGTGAGTAGATTGTCACGGGAGACAAAATATCCCACATCGAAAAGATACAGGAAAGGTCTTAGGTTTATAAGAGGAGGGTTGCACATCCTAACAGGTATGTCTTTTGGGAAGAGGTAATGACTCCGTCCGTGACAAGTGATATCAGAGTCTACCTGAATCTAACTCCGATGTCTCGCCAAGCATCCAGTGTAGGGTAGGCAGGGGGCCCCACCTGTGACGGCCCCCTGTGACGAGGACGTCACAGGATTAGGTGGGTGAGAATATCACCGGAGACAAAATATCCCACATCGGAAAAGATACAAGAAAGGTCTTGGATTTATAAGGGGAAGGCTGCACATCCTAACAGGTATGTCTTTTGGTAAGAGGGTAATGACTCCGCCCATGATAAGATGCTTTTATCCATGAGCCAACACCTTTCAAAGTCCAACGGCTTAAAATTAAAATGTAATAATATTTATTTTGCATAATTTGTTCTTTTCCATAACACAATCTATTATTATAGCTAAATCCAATCTTCACGCCTATCAGATTTATCATACCTCAAAATGAGGGGATCAACTTTTCCCGTTTATATTTACAAGTGTAGAGTAGTGTCTGATGGGGGCTTTGGAGCTCATATGGAAGCTCATGAGCATCTCATAATCATATGCTTAAGCTCTCGGATATCCAGGACCGAACAAAAGTAGAGATGCTTTCTAGAATAAGTGAGCTTCAGCATGTTGATACTTTATCAACTACACTGGGTTTTGGATTGAAGCCCTATTTCGTGTTTTCCATTTTTACCATGATCTACCATATCACCAATAATTCCACTGGATATTAGCATCAGCAGTGCAGTGTCCCTATAACTGTGAGATATAATTTATGCAACCATATAAATAGATGTACGTATCTGCTCACTCACATGCACAGCTGTCGAAATAAGAATCTATCAAAACACGTGTACACACGAGAGAGAGGGAGAGAGAGAGGACCTTCCGAAATTTGTTGTGGTGTATTATCAACGTACATATAGCCGTTGCTTTCTGCTTGCTCCCTCTTTGATTGATTTCTCTTTGGATATCCGTCAACGACTTTTTTCAATGTTGACATTCCAAAACCAACATGCGAGTTACCAGATAGCCTTGTTTTGAGCTCATCAACAAGAACTCCAGCAGGATTTTCTGTAGCAACGGCGATGACTTCAGGCCTTTTACCACTGTACTTTCTTACCATCTTTCTCAAGATCTCCGACACTGTCTTTTCAATGTGAGATAGAGGACAATTTACAGGACAGCTAGACAGTGCAGCCTGGGCAGCTTTATGGAGCGCATCTAAAAGCTTCCCTTTATCTAGCCACAAGCAGCGTGTAGTAATTCTTATTTTACCTTTTATGGTATTTTCAACGAGGTTGTCAGCATTTTGTGGCCGTAAAATTTCCATGCTGTGACAGAGAAGCAAAAGTATCAAAATACAACCGTCAAATATGGTAGATGCATTCGAGAATTTAAATGCTCTACCTGACCACTATAATGCCATCTGTAGCAATTCTTAATCTCTCATCAACGCAAAGCTCAGTTGATGTCCCAAATGCCTTATCACCATCACTATACATCAACTGCACAAAATATTTCAGTTAATTGAGTATTTTAAAATTTAATTTTAATCATTGAGAAATTGAAGCGTTAAAATACAGCCAACCTGTAGGTTTTCCTTCCCGAGTGAAATAAAACCATTAGATAGAACTCTTCTGTTCCTTAAGTGGGAAACTCCAAGCATCTCTCCATTCTTTATAACCTGAAGAATTGTATATAATTGTAACCATAAAAGGACTTATGATTTCAATAAGCAAGAAAGATAATCGTGAATGTCTTGTAGATGATAACCCCCTACTATGGACATCAGTATAACAGATGGCATGGCCTTCTATGTTGGTGGAATACCAACCTCACATTTTCACACTGAAATTCCAAGGGTAAAGTCTAGCTTATTTTGGTTTAGTAGCAATTTCAGCGGTTCATACTCCTTATTTTACTAACATGGCATGTATTGATGCTGATCTGTCTAATAGCAGGTCCAGGAAAGTTTTATGTCACATTGGCTTTTAATCTGGAAAATTAAGGCTTAGTTTGGAATCCTAGAAATTCAATCCTCATCTCTTTCTAAGTGAGGATGGTAAATAACGCCCATCCTTCTGGATGAATAATACAAATGGAACGCTTACTCACAGTGGTATGTCGAACACCAGTTGACTTCCCCAGCAGTTCATGCTCTTTCAAAAACAAGAGTTCTCCATGTATGGGTAGAAAATGCTGTGGCTTCACAATTCTAAGTACTTCCTCCTGAAGAAATTATATTAATATTAGATAATTCTTATCAGACTACAGAACCCTCTATTGTTGGAGAAAAGCAAAATAGTAATTAATGAGCAAAAAGAAACGTGTCGAATAGTATGTAGATTATATCAGCAAGTAAACACAAAATGTATACAATTCGCCCACTGGCTTCCTGAGAAAGTGACTAATGTCCTAGGCAACTGCTTCTAAGTAGTTCTTCTAACATAAAAACCTAATTCATAAGCATGGACAATGTAATCCATGTCAAATGAGGAAAGCTAGTGTCATATAACACACGACATGATGCCAAAAAATTATATATGAAATCTAGAAAAGTCGCAGAAGATCTTACCAGTTCTCCACGATATCCATGTCCAGATGTGTGCAGCAGCTCATTCTTGCCCATTACTAGAGTTGACCCAATCTCTGCTATACGATTCATCATCTTCATCACCCTAGATTCATTGCCAGGGATTACCTGAAAAGGGAAATAGATAACTGCTAAAGATGTGTAATTCTAATGAATTTCGATACCGATAGTTACTGACTGCTTTAAATATTTCCCAAATGTCTGGCTAAAGACTTGTAAAAGAAAGAACTATGGGAAATATATTCAATAAACCATTGAAAACAATTATCACCAAAAAGATCAAGGAAAATAAACATTAGAGTGGAAAATAAATAGCTGGTCGGATTTAAAGTTGTTGATTGTCACCTAAAATATAAACTCGGAAGTAATTTATCTATTACCTTTGCTGAATACAGAATTATGTCATCCTTGTTTAGTTTGAAGGAATGACTACTTCCATAGGATGCAAGATTTAGTGCAGCACGTGGCTCTGCCTGACACAATAACATGCAGAGTCATATTACTAGCTAGATGGCACGATAGTAAACTGCATCAGGCAGCTAGAATATCTTACTTGTGATCCAGTCGTCACAATCAGCAGATCCTTTGGAGCATAAGCATCAATATCTTCCACTTTTACCTATTCAACCGAAAGCAGAAGATATCATGATAACAAGATGAAAGATATCAGTAAAAAATATCATTATGAACTATGGTAGGAATAAAGTGACACATAACACATAACTGCATGCCAAACATAACGCATGCAAAAAATAGTAAATGCCTGATAAAAAGTTGATTAGATATGCTATTTTTTCTCCTTGATTAATAGCCTACCAATCACTAATACCAAAAAATTGTAAGGCAGACTTGAGAGACTAGGATTTTAAAACAAATGTGTTGCAACCAATGACCACTTGAAAGCATGTTAGCACTATGTTACATTTGCGATCATGTAGGATCCATCACCATGTTGTTATCCCTCCCAACTAAAGTGTTCTTCCAAAAATTGTTGTACCAGAAATGAGGCAGATTTTGTTCAAGCTGAAGGTGATTCGGGGGTGAAGATACATACAAAAAGGAACAATGGTCTGAAGCTGTCTATAAGTGTAAAAAGTTTTATGGGCGACCATAAAATTCTAATCAAAGCAATTAGAGAAAATAGAACAGGACAGAACTAAAAGCCTAAGATCAAACCAGGTACATTAGATAGCAAGGTCCATAATTGTTAAGATGTAATACCAGAGTGGATGGATCAATGGGTGCCTTTCCATCCTTCCAAGCTGCATCCAGGTACGTCCTCAAGGACATGCCAACAAAGACCTAGCAAAGTAATCACAATATCACAATTGTCTAGCATATATTCTTTTGCCAAAAACCAATTTGCCGAACTTAATCCAATGTCACCACAACATGATATACAGAATAATATTGAAGGATCCATACCAACTTTCTGCCAGTCAAATCAGCAGCAGCTTTAACACTTCCAAGACGATGTATATTTGAGGCAAATTGGGTAGTAATGACCCTTCCTTTAGCAGCTGAAATATGTCTCAATAGTGAATCTGCAACTACACTTTCGCTGATTGTCCTTCCAGGTGACAGGACATTAGTCGAGTCACTCATCATCTGAATAGGGACGTACATCCATTACATGTCAAGTTGAGATGTCCTTAATCATGTCCTATTTAAAAAAACTAAATTGGCAGTGCAGTACAACAGAACTGCAAATAAAAGCACCTAGATAGATGATTGAAATTAAAATAAAAGAGGAAAGCACATAATTAAGTAAATGAATACCTAAAGAAAACACACAAAAATGAAAAGAATAAAAAATGAAATGACATTGAGCTTCTTTGTATTCTTGTTGTGAGCTTGTCATGACAAAATCAAGAGCTTTCATTTCTCCATAGTCAAAGCAAGTTATGAAGAAACAAATGTCAGTTAGGTACAGTCAAATATGAGATCCAGCTCCAATCCTATCTATTAGTACGGAAAGAAGCTTTTGTTTGTTTGTCTTGTAAAACCATGATCTCTTCCACAAAGTTAGGTTACATCTAAACAAAAAGCTGCTTCATAAGACCATGTCATTATGATAAGCTGATTAAAAAAAACTACTACATATCCGGGGACCTACCAATGTCACTCCTTCTTTTGAGAGTTCCTCTAGTGCTTCACGATCAAATACTTTGCCATCCAGTGGTGATTCATCTATCTGCAAATTCGAACTTCATAAGCAGCTAGTGAACTCAAATAAAACATAAATGAAGATAGATCAATCAGTAAACTTACCTTCCAGTCTCCAGTATGAAAAATTGTACCATCAGAGCAGCGAAGTACTAGTCCACAACAATCAGGAATAGAATGAGTCACCCTGACTGGCTCTACTTCAAAAGCCCCAGCCATAAATTTCTTCCTTGTTCTGAATACCTTGAGTCTAGATGGAAGAAAAATCCCATGCTCTTTCAGGCGCTTTTTAATCAACTGCAGTGAATATGAGAAAGTATATCATAATCTTTAAACATATCATATTCAGCATTCAAGATTTTCAAGTGACATTCCAACTTGGACTGCTAACATGGTTGACCTTTTTTTGTTAAAATATTTGAGTTAATATCATAACACAAGATTAAAAGTCAACATCAATTTATGAATTGGCTTTTTGCATAACCTATTAGAATAATCAAAACATGAGTTAGGCTCTTCCAACTAAAAATATCAGAAAAAAGAAATATTTGTGATAGCAATTTATAATCTAGTAATGCATGCATGTAGCAGCCAAAATCCATACCTCCATTGTGAAAGATGACGCATAAATTGGAGTACAGGAATCCAAAGCTGGGATAACCTGCGTTGACAGTAAAAGAATTAGTACAACAATATAGAGTTGAATTCTTAAAATCAGAAATGAAGATACATTCACGGTAATAATAGAAAGCAGAAATACAGCATCAATCTTCAGAAGAATAATGATAAATACTCCTGCTTATCTGGAGCAAATACAATTGGGAGATAAAAATAAAACGAGATATGACACAACCACTCTGCCATGCATTAGCCACTGGAAATATGCTCCGCGAACAGATTAAAAACAAAATATTTAATTAAGCAGCAACTTATGGTACCAAGAAAATTCCTTGGGAAACAATGGTCCAGGACAAGTAAGTGGCTATGACATTAGCCATCAGCAGATATTTACCGAATAACTGCCTAAAGCTCTGAAGTTCATGTTCTCCTCCATTAAAATAAAGATTAACTTTCATGAATGAAGCATCAACTACATCTTAGATAAGAGAGACTAATAACAGAAACATTGATAGAATAAACAGGCTTCAGAAACAGCTATTCATATGGCAGTGCCTGGTCAAATGGACATTTCCAAGGAGTAGAAAGAAACTTTACCCAAGGCAACGCACCAATGTGATCTTCATGCCCGTGAGTTATAATAACAGCTTCAATTCTGTGGCTCCATTTTTTTATAAATGTGGTATCAGGAATGATTTTTTGGACTCCAAGTTCATCATAGCTGTAACACATCAAATAATAAAGTGTCAGATATCCAGAACAACACTTCCATCAACATGGTTATTAATAATCCATGCAAAGAAAACTGCAATTTCAGCACCGCCACACAAAAGTATATTCTTCGAGATATGATTTATAGGCATTTGTACTCCCTGATATAGTTGACATGCCGTATATGATAATCGAGCTAACAATTGCAATGTAAGCATTATGAAGCAACCATAACCGCCAATAACTTTCATAGCATAAATCCCAACAAATAATTATGCACTCCATCAAAGATCACGCACTGAACATTGACATTAAATCCTTAGGATTCAGGAAGCAAAACTGTCGTTAAACACTTACTCAGGAAACATAACACCAGCATCGATTAGTATATAGCGGTCATAATTCCCAACAAGCATGCAATTCATCCCAATCTCCCCCAGGCCACCAATTGGAACAATGCGGAGAGGTGGACCATCAGACCCTTCATAAAATTGTTCCATTTTGCGTTGAACAGAATCCTCCATACTCTTCCCAGCTCCTTCCATTCTTCCTGATCTTTTACGTGGAACTTTCGATCCATGAATGCCTGGAGTAAGACCAAACATAGCACAATATTCATTTTAAAAAAGCCAAATATCCTCTAGTAGTTAGTAAAACAGCACACCCGAAAACGAAAAATGCAGATATAATAAATATTAACATTAACATTAGGTATCAGCAGACATTTATTCACTTGCATCGTTCCTAATTATTAAAACAAAACATACGATAAGCTTTAAAACTTCACATCCTTCTAACAGTTCCTTCATCTAAGCAGGAAACTCCACTAAAAAAATTAACACAATAAAAAATTCAGTGGAAAAAAACAAAGTAAAAACTGCAATGAGCAGAGTCACAAGTAGTTCAGTTTTAGTACAGAAGAGAGGTCACCTATGGTTGACGGAGAGCCAATGGAGCAAGAAACTGATGTACACTTTCTGGTGATAGGCCGGTGCAAAAGACTGTACGGACAAAGAGAGAGAGTGCAAAAGACTGTAAAGGCAGCCATTTTTTTTGTAAAAGTACTGTTGATACTTTGTAAACTCCACAGAGATTGGGAAGACGAATATCGAAACCCTAATTTTGGAAATAAGAATATTAAGGAATTGAAAAGAAGGATTCTCCTGTAATTTTTATCCTCTTCGTAGAGCGGGAAACTGAGTGAAGCAGTGGATTTTTTTTGTAAGGTTGAGAAATAAATATCTTTCTTATCATTTGAGACGACGACGGGAGTGAATCGCAGATAATCATTCACACGTGCTGTCCTTAACGTCCACGTGCGAACGCCAGACTTCGGCTTTAATTAATTCCGAATTTCTGCGGCTCTTTTTCTTTTGCCGGTAAATAAAAAGTTACAAAATAAATTTCAAACTCTTTTTACAATAAACTTTAATTTTTAATTAAAAATAAATACACATAGACCAAAAAAATGCCTTTATCATTTTGGTGAATTTATCTCAATATGAAAATTTTGATAAAATGACTCGATTATAAGAATTATAATTTTAAAATTAAATCAAAATTAATAAATACAATAGATAAAGTATTTTATTTCTCATAACATGCTTAAAAATTTTATATTTGCAGTTATTTATGTTTTAATATGATTTATTATCAATTCTATATATTATATCAAAAAAATCAAAATGGAAACTTTTATAGATGAAGGAACATATGAATGAACTCATCTCATGATCTCATATCTAAAGAGATTACATAGTTAAGCTTAACTCGACTATAGTTAGACATAGATTAGCCTACTGCAGATGCACTTAACACAAAAACATACAAACCACGTAAAGGAGAATCCTTTTATCTGAAGAGCAATGCAATACAACAACTTCAATCACCAAAGAGGAAACAAAAATAGCGCTCTAGGTAATATGCACCATTGTTAATGCTACAACATGAAGTGATGGAGATTTCTGCAGCCGCTAAGAAGTATTGGCATGCGCATGAATCCATGGGAGTCCTGGCTGAAGGCATTGTTTTGAGTCTGATATTGGAACAATAGGTCCAAGAAAGATGCGCCACAAGTCGAGTATTATCGTCACCAGCATTGCTGCACCTAAAGCATCTACAGCCACTCTCGGCAAGTCCCACAAGTCACCAGGTTTTTCATCAATCCTGTGTTGCATTAGCGAATCGGGCAAACAAGAGTCATCAAGTTGCTTTGATTTAAGAAACCACAAACTTTCCTACCATGTATCAGAGCTAAAACTAATACTTGATAAAAGTACGGATAGTTGAAGTTGTCAATTCTAAGCTGGAGAGCACTGAGGCACTCAAAAAATGAATTGAAGAATCACTATTCTCCACCAATACATGACACATAACAAACCATGGAACGTTTGTAGATAATGCAAATCCACAAATGTTTCTAAGAGGCTGAGTCGAGGATATTATTCTGCAACAGTGTTATGATAGTCTCTATTTTCGAATAAATGATATATTAACAATGTGAAAAAGGATCTAGAAGCCATGGAAATGGTTGATTGGTAGGTTTACTTCTTACCTTAAAAACATTGGGAAGCTTACAATGAAGTAGATGGCATAAAACAAGGACCCGACTTTGTACATGGATGACCGGTCCACAAACTCGTAGTATGGAAACTGCACATGTTCACAACATAATTTCCTTACCAGTGTTGTTAGTTTGCGTATTACCAGACAAATCACAATGTTAAGACTTTGACATTAGCAAAGAAAATTATAACCAAGGATTTTACATTTCATATCACTGACAGCAGGCTAGAATACGTTATGATCTCATCTAGAATGGAAATCAACATCTTCCCAAATAAAATGAAGAACAGGAAGAATTAGATTATTCATTCCAAGCTCAATGCTTGTATAGTATGAATCTCGGTCAAGGCTAATCTATTTATTAGCCTGCACCATGCAAAGATCTATGAATTGATTGGTAAAAGATTCGTCGGTAGATGAAAACAGAAAAACTTAGAAGCAACATACATTAGAGATAGCGAGAGTCTCCAGGTAGGCTATAAAGTATGCAAGAGCCAAAATCCATGCAGCCTCAGTAGCCCACCGAAGTTTATCAGGAAAGTTAGCAATCGCATGTCGTAGCCTGCGAAGTGTCATATTTGAGGCGACATGATAAAACAGGAAGCATACATGAGTCAGAAGGAAAGTTGTGTGAGGTACCTGCACAGAACAATACAACAAATTGAGTACACACTAAAGGATATCGGTTAACGTGAACGTGCATTGCTCTATAGCTTACATTATTCATCTTCCATGAAGGAAAAGTATAAGAAGCTCCTAAAACTGTAAAGAAATAATGGGTCCAAAAGTAATTCCCGACATAGCTGAAAATGATTATCCAGAGGCTTGCCTGGCACAACAAGAAGTTCACAGTTCAAGTCAACATCTTTTTTTCAGAAAAACTTGCAATGAGTTACATATAAACTGAACTGTAATGATATTCTGCGATGAAGGAAAACATGGCCCCCAAGCTCGGGTAAAAGGCTTACCTTGACCCAATAACGGTCCTTAAATCTCATGTGTCTATCAACCTGCAAGAACATTGATGGAGCAATAAAAGCAAATAAGAAAAAGAACAGCATCCTTTATTGAATTTCAACGATTACCTAAAAAACTATAACAAGAAATTACCTTTCCCACAAATAATATAGGGATCAAGAAAGAAGGAACCGCTGAAATCATAGCTAGAAGCAAGTACTCCAATTCTGTAAAGTTCTGCCAGTACCAACAATAGTGAACATAACAATTTGAATCACGTTGTTCTACGCTAGCAATACATTGAAGAATACGTCAAACGAAACCCAATACAAAAAAAAAAAGAAAAAAAAAAGTGAATCATTAATGGAAACAACTGCAAGAAATCTTAGCTTAGTTTTAAAAAACAGCAACATGAACAGTAATGATAGTAACTTTACCAACAAATGTCAGATTCAAAGCTATTGGAACTCTTATAATGGAAAGGAAAAAAAAAAAGAAATTTCCAGAGAAAACAAACAAAACTTACCTCGTAGAGCTTATAGGGAACAACAATGCCCAAACAGAGAGTGAGCCAGAAAGGAGTATAACAGAGAAAGAAAAGTTCGCCCCATCTCTTACTCGGGCTAGAAGCCAACCACAGACTCGAACCATAAGTATCCGAATCTTTACCTGTCGTATCATCGCCAATAAGCAATCTTTGTTTACAAATCAAGAATATTCATTATCACCAGAAAACCATTATTCATGAAAAAAAAACTACAAGAAAGCTCAAAAAAGGAATGAAATGGAATTGAATTTACCACCCATTATGGGTTTTTCGAGAGTTTGTGGATCTGGATTGAGAGTTGTTGCTTCAGTTTCCCAGTTTTTGTTAGCGAGATGAACGAGGATCAAGCCTAGGCTCTCACTGACACTGCGAGTGGTCTTTGTTTTGTCCACATTATAACTGGAATAAAGCTCAATTTACTATGCGCACTCAAATTTTTGATAATGTCAGCTATATAATTTCTTCTCTCTCGGGAATTCTATCTGCTCCTGTCTAGTTTTAGCCTAGTAAATTTAATTAATATATCGCTAATCATATTTATTATTCTTGAATTTTAGCTAATTTTTATTACTAATTACACAGTAATTTATAATGTATTTATAATTAATTTAAATGCAAAAAATATAATATAAATAGGTTGATGATAATTTTAAAAAAATAGGTTTAAAGATATCAAAAAGAATTTTAATTTATTAAAATTAATAAATGTACATCTGATTCCTAATTAATGATTGGAATTCTTAAACTCCTTCTAACAATTTACTTGAATATTAATAATGATAAATATCTATAATGGCTAAAAATATGTAAATATAAGTTAAAGATTGATTTGAAAATTAAAAAAATAGTCGTTTTGTATTAAAGAATAATAGCTTTAAATATTAAAAAAATGAAAAATAAATTGTAGTCTAAATCTAAAATTTCATCACATGTGTTATTTTATATCAATCCAATTTATCATATGAATATATAAATTTATTAATAATATAATAATATATATATTAATTTTAATTATAGGTTAATTATATAGATAATTGAATAATCGATGAATTAAAATACTATAAAATTAACTTTTAAAGTATTAAACTAAATACATCTATTATACTAAATATCATTTTTTTATATATCTCTTAAAAATTAATATCAATTGGCTTTCAATTTAAATTTGTATCATTTTTTATTATACAATTACATTATTACCCTTTTAATTTATTTTTTATTTTAAATTTTGTATATTATTATTTATATTTTTTTTAATTGAATTGTCTTCTTTTTTTTATTCTCATTCATCTACTATTCTTCCTATTATTACTTTTCTTATTCTTTCTTTTTGCCTCATGTTTTTTTCTTATTCTTCTTCTATTATTATCACTATAATATTTTTAATTCTTATTCTTTCCGCCATTGTTACTCTTCTACCTCTTCTTCTTGCTTATTCTTTTAAAATAATTTTAATTATTATCATTTATATTTAAATATTTATATTTTCAATTTTTTATTATATGTATTTTTAATATGTTTACATTTTTACTAATAATTCATTACATACATGTTAATTTTTTTAATACATTTATATAAATATATTTATTTACTAGTATATATAAATATATTATTTATTAGTATATACTAATAAAAAAATACATCACATAATATTTTATATAATAAAAATATATTCATACGATATTTACTAATATATATTAAATAAATAACATATTTATATAGACATATATATTATATATATTTATTTATAAATATTTGTCATGAAATAAACATATACAAATATAACATATCTAATAAATAATATTATAAAAATAAAAAATAATTAAAATATATAAAAAATAATTAATTAATTAAAAAATAAAAAATACTCCTCCATGCTACAAAGATAAATTCACTGTTTTTTAATTATTTAAAATTATAGTCCACTTTATTTTTTTTAAGATAATAACATGTTAGATGTATATTATATATTTCCTTAATTCATCTTAAAAATTAAAAATATAACTAATAATAATAAAATTATCTTATTTTATTTTATAATTAAAGTAAGACTATAATATGAATAATATATTTAAATTATATTTACAAGTAAAATAATTAATATTTTTTAAATTTTGATGGAATTAAAACTGTGTCACACCTCATGTAGCGACATGTCCCGTAATGAAACCCTGAAACTCCACTCTCGAGTTCCAAAATTTCATTACAAGGGAAAACAATTATGAAATAACCCATCGTTCTATAATATACCAAAACTTGCCAATTGAAAATTTTTTTCAATCATACTACTCGAACA
>CANYBF010400209.1:0-15547 GCA_948192965.1 Dalechampia spathulata
AAAAAATAATTTATATGAAAATTAACTAGTAAAAGAAAATTAAAACTATGATAAATTTAATTATATTTCATTCTATTAACATAATCAATTAAGTAAAATTATAATTTAAGGTAAATTAATTACTTTAATAAAATTAACCTAAATTATAAATTATTATTTAATTAATTTTTATTCTTCTTAAATATTTATTATTCCATAATTAATTTACTTAATTGATAAATTTTTATTAAGAATACATTAGTACTTTTAATTTAATTAATATTATGAATCTAATTAATTATTTTAATATATATATAAACTAACATCTCCATACTTACATTAATTACAATATAATTTAAAGTTTCAATAGAATAATCACATTATCATAATTATAATATATAATTAACCTAAACTAATTAAGCAAATTAACTATTATAGCTTAAAGTAAACTAATTATTATTAATTAAATTTTTACATATTATTAGGTAACCTAATATAATAATTTCTATTAATAATAATTTTTCTTAAATATTTATTATTACATAATTTATTTAATTATTTAATTAATTTCATTAGTAATAATTGAATTATTTTTATTTACTTAATATAATTCATCAAAATTAATTAGTTAAAACAATAAACTACTTATTTTAAATTAAATTAAACAAATTAATTTTTATCTAATTAATATAATTAATAAAAATAATTATTCTATACAATTAATCTAAATAATTTATGTTATTTTTTAATTAATATAACTGATAAAAATAATTATTTATAATTGGTTAAACTAATTATAATAAACCTAAACCCAAATAATAATCTAAATAATATAATTAGTTTGCATGGTAACCATAGTGGCGAGCTTTATTGAATGGTTGGGGGTAAGGCAGCGGTAGTGCAGCGGACATAAAATTGGGAAAGAAATGGTTGGTTTTAATTTTAGGTTAAGAAGGGTACATGGACTTTGACGGCTCAATTTCTCCCAAAAGTTGTTGTCGGCGGAGAACACCACAGAACAGCTCTCAAAACAACTCTTCCCCTAAAACAGACCCCGTGCACCAAACCCCACCCCACACCCCCTTGCGGTCATTGGAAGCTGGGGCTTCAGCCCCCCACTACCTCCCCCTCTGATATTCATCTATCATAATGTATTTTGTTCTTTAAACTTAAAGGATCTCGATCTTATTGGGAAAATAATATTCTTGTTTGTTTCTTGTAGTCAAATATTTCATATGAACATGCGTTCCCATTATATGGTCTAAAAATTGTTATTGGTACACAATTTTCTAAGTTTGTAAGTTTTCTATTCCTTTATTTTATCTTCTTTTTGTTTAGAAGGGATTGAAAAAACAAAGTAATGTCATTAAGGGTGTATTTGATATTACTTTGTTGAAGTTTACTTTTTGAAATATTTTCAATTAATCTTTTTTATTCTTTATTTTTTTTCTAAAATTACCTTTTCTAATCTGTTTTTTGAAAAAAAAATATTTATTTACCTATTTTTTTAAAACATCATTTTTAAGTATCAGTTTTAATAAAAATAAAAATAAAAACAAAGCCTAAGCTTTAGAGATTTTTTTTGACATTGTTAGAAAAATGATGAATATTTCAAAATTATTTATAAAAATAATAAATGATTTACAAGCCATTTCAAAATATAGCTTTTTTGTTGAAAAATAACAGTAAATAAGGAATAAATATGTATTAAACCATTATTAAAATTGATTAAAATTTAAAAATCGTTATTTTCATTATGTATATATACAGACAAACTGCTATTCTCCAAATTCGCTTTTTGAATTAGCATTAAGAGAACCTAAAAAGCAAGGAAAAAAGAGAAGCAAGGCACTGTGATTCTTCCTTAATGATCAGGAATACAGTTGTCTGCTTTTAAAGAAAACGAAGAAAAGCAGCAAAAGCAATTGTATTACAGTCAAGAATTAACGATACCTTTACACATGCATCAGCTTCTCCAATCCCCTTTCTTTCTTTTTCTTCTTCCTATAATCACTTATTTTTATGATATTTCATGTAATGGTTAAACGTTACACTCACAATTTGATTGATCAGATTCATATGAATTTGATTCAGACATCATTAAACTGTAGGTAATAATTTGTCTAAAAAGTAAATGCTTTCTCTGAATTTTTAAAGATTTTCCACATTCAATGCTTTAAGTAGAAATCTCTAGTAAAAGATCTTTATATTTAATCTCTTGTGTTTATCATTTCTTTAATGAAAGACTTGTTGTCTTCATAATTTTCTAAAGATGGCAAAAAGAAGCCTTGAATTGATCAATTATTGTACAAGTTAGTGAAAGAAAAGTTGGCTGCTTTGTTTCCATACTCTAAAGGAGAAACCCCACTATAGAGGCATACCTTTCCTCTCTTGTAAACCTTCTTTCTCTCTAAGTTTTGCATCCTCCATCTCCTTAATCACCAAGAAAGATTATCCCCTGATTCCCTCTCCTACATATTTGAATGCCTCATCACTGTCTTTTCCCACATCTGTTGTTGAAGGGAAATTCTATTCGGGAATTCCATCTTTTATCAGTCCAACTTGTGAAAGAAAGACGGAAAAAGATGAGTGCTGATTGGGGACCTGTAGTGGTGGCAGTAGCATTGTTCATCTTCTTGTCACCTGGGCTATTATTCCAGCTGCCAGCGAGAACACGAGTGATGGAATTCGGAAACATGCATACAAGTGGGATTGCTATTCTGGTTCATGCTATTATATATTTTTGCATCATCACCATCTTGATTGTTGCTATTGGAATTCATATACATGTTCATTGATTATAATACAAATTCCAAACTTTTGGTTCCTCAGATTTCTGCTTTCTTTATTTGATTTTGTATTCTTCTTCTTGTTAATCTCATCTTCAAGTTATTGTTAATCAGCGTATCTGTACTTATATAAATCTTTTAGCCCTCGAATGGGAATTACCGTGATCCTACGAACATGAGAATAGAAACAAAATCCACCAAAAGAAACGCAAATCACACTACTGTATAGATTTAACGAAATTTTCATTATTGCCAAAGATCTCTTCTCTTTCATTCTTACAGTTTAATCAAAATGCAATCAGCAGCACAACATAAACCTTAATCAATTAATTACATTGAAAAAAGGGCATCTCTTTTAAAATTTACCAAAGAGAAATAAAAGATGATGATCACACAGATCTATGATCATCATCATCATCTAAGGTGGTACAAGGGTGGCTCACGGCGGAGATGTAAGGACATACCGGGTTCATCCAGCATAGATGTGAACATGAACAGCCAATATAAGAATAGCATAAAGAGTGAAGAAGATGAGAGTATGAACAGCAACAGCTTTGCCATTAGTCTTCAAGCTTCCAAACTCCAGGCCCCTGCTGTTTCCAGGTAACTGAAACAAAAGTCCTGGCGTTAGAAGCACAAACAGCACTAGCCCTATTAATACGGGTCCCCAGTCTGCCATTTTCTTCAAGGAAACTAAGGTTTTTATCTTTTAACGTAGATGTAGGAATGCTTCAGAGTGGTAAGGGTGGGAGTGGAGAAGGGATATTGCAGAGTTTGTGGTTTGGAAACTTGGGAACTACTTATTGCTTTGCAATAATATTCCCTGAGCTTTTCTTCTTCCAAGGTTCTAACACATATATCTAAAAAAATAATAAAATATTTTATTAAGTGAATTTATATTTTTAAATAAATTGCTTATATAATGTAACTTCAAAAATACAAATAATTTATTTATGATAACATTAAGAAAATAGTCTTCTCTAGCCGTCGATTATTTTTTTCATTCTTACATTAATTCAATTTATTATAATTCAAATTTTAGCATTTATTTGTAATATATTGTCATGTTAGAGATGAAAAACCCTTCTACAATTTTATGTCATAACACATCTTAATAAATTAAATATATTTGTTCACGAATTTCCATATAGCATTAAGGGTTTAATTTAATTAAGTTTATTAAATTTTAAATGAATCTTTTTATATATTAAAACAAATATAAAAGTAAATTCATATAAAATTTTTAAAGTGTTATTTTTATAAATTACTTTAAAAATTAGTATTTTGAAGAAAATTTTAAAAATTCAATATTTTTGAAAAAATTTTACTATCTTCGAGATATTCAAATTGAAAAAAATGGCTGACATAAATTAATTATGTAAACCTCCAAGAAACCAAGTAGACATGGAGGATCCAAACCCAAATAAGTTGGTTGGTTGTTTTATGGGTATTATTTTTTTGAGAGCTTTGTAGTGGAATCATATTCTTCCCTTGCTGCCAAGGATGATGTTTATCCAAGTCATTCTGTCATCATTTCTATGCCATTTTCTTTGTTCTTGAGTTCCTATTTTCCTTCTTTAGTACCCTCCTGATTTCTTTTTAGTTCTTTATTTTTTTTCTATTTCATTGATATTAAAAAATTCGTTTATTAATATTATATTTTATTAAACTCTTCTTTGAACTTATTAACAGACAAGTCATTAAAATTTTTATAGGATCCATTTATATTTATTAAAAAATAAAATTAATAATATAATCTCATTATTTTAAATTAATATTATTAAAAAACAATCCTTTTTCTGCACAATTGTCAACATAGGACAGAAGTGAAGGTTAAGATTTCAGGGCAAAGATATCAAAAGAATAATCGACGATTGGTCTTATCCAATCATAGCAGCTATATTATTCTGCATTAAAAAAATATTCATAAATACAAATATAGAATAAATACATTTTATTCAAATCAAATACAAATTATTTTATTATTAATATATAAAATTAATAAGATGTATAATACTTTTCTATTTATTTAATCTATATATTCAAAATGAAAAATGAAATGTAATATACATCAATTTATATTTCTAAATATTATTAAATAAATATTTTTTATATTAAAATAAATTATAATAAAAATAAATTAGATAATTATTCTTAGCATGCACTAACGTAATCAAATATTAATATTTATAAAATTATAAAACCAGATAAACCTAAATATAGGTGATGATAAATTGAATATATATATCATTTTTAATTAATAATTTTAATTAAAAAAATTTTAAAATACTTGTATAAAATAGAATATCAGACAATATTATAAATTTTTCTTTATGCAATAATTTGTAGCTTAAATTCATAACTTTTACCAATTATTAAAATATAAATCTCATCTAATATATGAATTATTTAAAATGAAATATTTCATAATATTTATATTTAATAAAAATTTTATTTAATTTATCAAATTAATAATGAAATATACATATATTTTATAAAATTTCATATGATCTAAATGTATTATTTTATGGAATTTGAAATAGCACATCTTAAATAATATTTTATAAATATGTAATTTTTAATAGTTAGATTTGATATCTATATATCTTACATCAAAATTGTTCTTATTAAATTTATAAAAATTTTGAATCAAACAATATATTTATCAAATATCTATATTTATCAAATATATATTATATACATTTAATGAAATATGCATATTTTAAAATCTTATAAATTATATTAATTCTAACAACAAGATCAAACATGATAAAATTCATATTTAAATATTAACTTTTTGTAACCAATTGAATGATTTAGATTATTGGTGATTCAATAGGTAGGTTTTAAATTTAACATTTTGAAAATTATGTTTATATTAATTTTTATTGGAAGAGAGCTTTGTCATCTCCTCTTTTGCTTAACTCAAACTTGAACCATTCAGCATCCAAATGTATGCTTCCTATAATGAATCAATGGATGATTAAATATTAAATGATATGAATCACAAAAAGTAAGAAAACAAAAAAAAAAAAACTATTTGTAAGTATAAATGGTGGGGCGTGATAGCATGAAAAGAATTTAGACGTGGAGGATTCAGCGTAGGTAGCCATTAGCACATAATATTCTTGGAGACTTGGCAGAGTAGTCGATAAATAAAATACATCATCACCCACATGCAGTCCCTTCATTGATTATTCAAGGAATCACCTCATCATTTGTTGTTTCTCCATGGAAGCAGGTTTCCCATATTAGATTTATTCATAAAGAATTCAACTTCCAATCTCAAGGTTTAATATTGCATCTGTACTATAATGAACTGGTTCACTATGATATGCAATCGAGGAATGATAAAAAGCAATGAAATTTCAGGCTTAAAATTATACATTATACTATGATCATGAATGTTTTGATTTTTCATACAATAAATGGAATCCCAAATATGTAAAAATGGTAAATAAGAAAGGACAAAATGAAATGGAAGTTGATGAAAGTATATTAGAATTCAAGAAAATTAAAATGGCTATGAACCAACATACATGTGGACTCCAACGGCTAACAAAAAGATGCACATGAGAGCAAAATAAAGAATGGCATGAACCAGTATGGAAACTCCACTCGTTCGAAAGTTGCTAAACTCAATGATTCGGCCATGACCCGGAATCTGAACCAGCAAGCCTGGAGTCAAAAGAAGAAACAGCACTACAGCGACAAATACCGGTCCCCAATCCGACATCGTTTTGTTTTTTGGACGATGAGCTGCTCACCTCTCTGTTTTATGGGTGGTGTGCTGTGATATTGATCGCTGTCAATGTGAGACTAATGGTGAGAGGATGATAATGAAAGTGAAAATTGAATGAGTGGAAAAATGGTGATTATAAACATGAGAAGTTGGCTTTAAGAAGAAGAGACAAAGATTGATGACTAGACAAAGTGAAGGTTAGAGAATCAAGCTAATTTAGACTCGTATATGATTTTATGTATGTGGGTATCATCTCATCACATGCACTGCCTCAGAAAAATAAAAGCATTCTCTATTTCATTCCAAATTAATATGCTTATAATGAATTGAATAGGATTTTATATAATTTTCATGCTCAATTATTTAAACAGAAATTGAATTGTCCGAGAAGATTGGGAAAAAATTGGAAAAGGCGCAGAACCTTGAATTGCTTGGGAGATGGAGATCCTGATGAGGGACGTCTTTCATCATCACTCCACTGCTCATTAAAAGGTATTTTCATGCCCACTGGTGCTGTCCCCACATTACCACTAAACTCCACTCAATTGGTGATTTGCCCTTTTTGTTTTTTCAAACCCAGCAAAAGAAATTAGTGGTAGACATCTTCTACTCTGCAAAATCATAATGTTGGCAAATCGTTTGTTATCGGTAATGGGTATTATTCACATCATCTCATGAGTTTAAGACCCTCACGAATGTAATTTCAATTTTATTTGTATTTAATTTAAATGTTATATAAATTTATTTGATATGGTGATATAAAATTGGTATGATTAATTTGTAAATAATAAAATTAAAATAATATAATTTTATTTTTCTATTAAGATGGATATGTGAAACTAGATATGTCACCATCCCATACATTTTTATTTATAAATTATATTGAAATTAGGCTAATAAGTTAATTTGTGATACGATTTAACATAAATAATATTATTAATAAATTGACATGAATATGATTATGAATAATTTAAATTTATTTTTTATAAATTATTTTTATATCAAATTTATAGATCATGTTAAAAATTATTAGTCTATTATTTAGTATGCATAGTGATTAATAATTAATTATATATATAATGATGATATTTATATTTAAAAAAAATCAAAATGATGATATTTATATTTAAAAAATTAATAATGTATTATGATCATATTAATTGATTTATGGTAAGGAGTTAGGGTTTAAGATTGATAATAGTTTGATAAACCAAATCCTTGAAAAGATTAATATGAACTATTTAAATGTAATCGATTTGATGTATATATTATTTTTATTTTCAGCTATAAATTTCATGAACATAATAATTTTCATCCAATTTACCTTTTAAATTGATTTTTATATAACTTTAAAGACTATCATTATAAGTTAACAATAAACACTAATTAAAATTTAAAATATTAAAGAAAACCTCATTATTCAAGGTGTTTCTAATTAAAAAATATAAATACACAAATTATTATTTTGGTCTTTTTTTCTCCAATTCAGTAAACCATTGGTCTTTAAGATTAAAAATCTGAATCCAATGCATTGATTCAATTCTCATCATATTTATTTTAATTTTCAAATAATTTTCAATGATAGTGATTTAAATAATATTTAGTGTATTATAATTAGGTTAAAATATTGGTTTTGTAACTTTTATTGTTTACTGTTTTGAATATATCAAAATACTATTAGTTAATAACCTATAGTTGATAGTAAATAATTGAGTCTGATAAAATTTTATTAGATATAATTATTAAAATATAAAATGATTATTAATGGTGTATATTATTTTAATTATATATATAATTTTTAATGAATTTAATTTTAAGAAGTATAAAAAATATAATAAAATTTATTTAAATAACTAAAAATAATAGAAATTATTTAAATATAGATATTTAAATTTTAACCATTTAACATTTTCAAAATTTATATATGATTATAATTACATAAATTAATCTTATTTTAAATATAATTTTCGTATTTTATGAACTTTGAAAAATTAATGATATTAATATTATTAAGTATTCAAATAATGATAAACTACTCTTAATCAAACATTCTAAAGCAGCTGTTGGGAATGAAAAAGTCTATAGCTAACTCAAAAGTTATATCAAATACCCTTAAAAATTAAAAGAGAATTAAATGAAAAATTATTATCTCTAATTTTTATAGATTAGTATTAGAGGTTTTATATTTAATTTTGAATGTTAGATTAAATAAAATATTATTTCTAAACAATTTACTTTAAATATATCTATTAGTTAACATCAGAATATTATTCATAGACGTTTGGAAAAAGGTTTGTCTCGTTGTATGCAAACAACAGGTCTATAATTTGAATTGATCCCTTAATTATATTACTGTTTTTATTAGTCCCAACTTACTATTCATCGTTTTTTAATTGATTTCATCCAACTCTTTTTTTTTTTAACAGATTTTAATTTTCCATTAATTTAAGGTTGTTTTTCCTGCATGAAGAAAAATGCAATAAATATTCCCAAATTCTTAATATTATTTTAAAAAATACATTATCACTTTTAAATATTTTTGATTTGATTGTTCTATCAAATTTCATTTAAAATAATTAAGTATTTAAAATATTTATTTAATTATTTAATTATTTTAAATTATTTTTTAAATATTTAAAATATTATTTGAAAATATTTAATTATTTTAAATATTTATTATTTAAATATTTAAATACTTAATCATTTTAAAATGGATTATAAAATATTCTTAAATTAGATTAATGTGATATTTACTTAGCTGAAAAAATGATTTTATTGAATTACATCACATGTATATATACACATGTATTTTATGCTACTAAAATTAAAATAAAGTAAAAATGTAGATGATTAATTATTTAAGGTGAAAAAATTTTGTTTAAACTTAAAGTTGTAAATTATATATAATGATATATATGAATTTTTATTAAATATTATATAATTTATATATTAATAATTAATAATAATAATATATTAATTAATCAAAAATTAGTTTATATTAATATTTAATAAAAATTATTTTATATCATTATATTATCATTGATAAATTTATAGTTTTATATAATAAAATGAATTTTAATGGATATACTTTTTAATGTTTATATTTGATTTTTTAATAAACAAAGATATATCAATTTTTCATTTATTTCAAAATTTAGATTATTATAATAAAGAAATTATAAATGTTATAAGTAAAAAAATTATTTGAAAAATTATATAAAAATTAATTTAGTAAATAAATATTATCAAATGTTTCTTTCAAATATAAACATTTCAAAAAGTATATTTATGTAAATTCATTTTATTATATAAAATTATAAATTTATCAATAATAATATAATGATAAAAATTAATTTATATCAAATGTTAATATATTAATTTTATATTAATTAACATGTAATTATTATTAATTATTGATACATAAATCATATAATATTTAATGGAAATTCATATTCCATATTTCATAATCCAATTTAAAATAGTTTAATATTTAAATTAATATTTTAAATACTTAATTATTTTAAATTATATTTAATAACATAATTTAAGTTAACTTAATTTTATAGTTAAATTAAAAACATTTAAAAGTTATAATTTACTTTCCTAAATTAATATGTTAAATTATTTATATTTTAAAATTTTTTTAGTATATTAAATTAAATCAGTAGTATTGACAATTTGAAAATATTTTAAAATTTTTTAATATATTAAATTAAATCGGTAGTATTGACAATTTGAAAATATTTATTGTTTTTCCTTCATACAATGATCAAAGCACACAATTTGAAAGGTTGAAGGAAGAAGACGAATAAAGAAGTAAAAAAGGGCAATTTATAATTCAAAGGCCTACCAAACTAAAATGTCTAACATTGTTATGATGGAGGGTTTATACTTATGGCTCGGCCCAAACATCCAGCTGCAGCCCATTTTGTCCAACATTCCAGTCTGAAAGCACCTTGGATCAGGGTCCAGTTTTGCTCCAACAGTGGTATCAATTGAGCAATTAAAGAAGGCTCACAAACTAGAATGGACCAGATCCAAAGAGATTAGTATAAAAAAAAATGACTCAAGAATGAGATGATGATAAGATAAATCTAAATGAATTTTAACAGGTTCGAGAGGGAATGTTGAAGGAAGAAGAAAAGGCTGTGATGGAGAATCCTACCTCGAAAATAAAGAAGCAAAAAGGGCAACAAGGAAAGAGATATTTATATAAATACATTACTTTTATAATTTATTTAAAAATATGTAATTTTTTATATTATGAAATCTAACTATTTTTTTTTTATAAAAGTAACAATGGAATTAAATTTCATTTCTTCCCTATTATTCTTATATTTTCTTTACTAATTTCACAAATCATTAATTATCATTATTCTCATAAATTTTCTTTATTGTGTATTATCTTTCTTCCTTTTTACTAATTCCACCTTTTTATTAATTATTAATTTTCTCTTGTTAAAAATCAATGATTGTACGTAGAATAGATGTAATATATATTAATTTGAATATACAAGATGTATATCATATACCTTGTTTCATATAAGACATATACAAAATAAAAAAGATACCTATATATACACACACACATACACATGTTAGAAGAAGGATTGAATAATAGAAAGTAGAAAATGTGATTTAAAACTTTAACTACATTACAAATTTGAATTTAATTCATTTAATATAATTAACTTATGTATTATATAAATCAATTCAATATATTTAATACAAAACAATTCATATAATATAAAATAGTGCTATCAATTTATAAAAATAATATAATATAATATAATTTAAAAAAATTAATAGGTTAAATATGATATGAAATGATTAAATTAATAAATCAACTTATGATATAATTTAATTTTTATCATATCAAAAATACGTTAATACAACCCTAACAAAACTCTGATTACAAAAAAATCAAATTCACATATTAAGTTAATTGATAATATCAAAAATTTTCACTCTTACATGATATATTACTCAACTAAATAATTATATGATTTTTTCATAAATTATATGTGCCTATATTTGTATTAGAATGAAATTAATCATCAAAAAAAATATTTCAAAATAATAGAACTTTTTCTATGAAGTTATTACTGAGGGTTTCATGACGTTGTGGCAAAGACACGTGTCTAATTACCAAATTAAGGACATGTTCAACTGCCTTAATCAGTCTTTTAAGTATAATATAAATTACATAATATATAAAATTGTGAAAATAACGATTTAATAAAGGGAAAATTGAAGTGATTGGGTTGGCAAAAGCAGTCATAAAAGTGGAACTTTTAACCCACCCACTTCCAACAATAACTAAATGAATCATACATTTATACTTCAATTATTTTTAAAATATCTTTCACAAAATTAATTTATAAAGCACTTGAAAATTTTCCAACCCCCACCCAATTATCATTTTTATGCATACAAAATTATAAACACCAGACATGATTTTTTTAATATAATAATATAATAGTTATAGCACAATCAAATATATTAGTGAAAAGGGTTTTATTTTTCAACTAGATGGATGGAGACTGACGTTTACAATGATTGTATATAATATATATGTATACATATTATTCTTAATTTGATATCAACATCAATTTAGTTTGGTTTAAAATTGAATCCAATCAAATTAAACTATCAAATTTATTTTAAAATTGAATAAATCATTTATAAAAATAATAAAAAAGATCAAATTATATTTCCATTTCAATTTGATTTATTTTACTTTATTCAATCCAATCACTTATATCCATTAAATAATTTTGTAAAAATATTTATTCAATTAAATCAATACTTTATAGATAAAATTAAACTAAAATTATTTCTTCTCTTACAGATTCAATTAACTAAATCAAATTTTAAATTTTTAACCAAAGTAATCGATTCAAACTATATTTTCAATTTGCGGGTTCTTTTTCTTTACCCAAAGCTAAGAGACAAAAGATGAACACGACAATAAAAATGGAGGACCATCTTCTTCGAGAATAGTAGCTTAGATATGTTAGATTATATAATAGCAAGAGGACCACATCCAGCCACAACTTCAATCATATAATTTCGACCAACATGTCTATATATATATATATATATATGTGTGTGTGTGTGTTTGAAAAGATGCGTAAAAATAATGATAAGATCTACTAATCAGATAACGTTACTATTGCAAAACGCTAAACATCCATGACGCAATGCATCTTGTTATTAAAAATTGAAATATTAATTAATATTCCATGGATTTTTAAAGAAAAAAACGATTATTATTGAAAAAGGATAATTACTGAAATTATAGATTTTATTTTTTTACTAATATATGATTCTTAAATTTTATAAAAATGATAATTTTTCTGTTAAATTTATATTAAAATTTTTTGAAATTTGTATTAAACATTAAAAACGTATTATTTTTAAAAAAAAGTTGTTAAATCCAATCCAGAAAAAGAAGTCTATCATTAAATCTTAATATCATATTTTAAAATGAATAAAGCTTTCATTTACAATTATTGAATATGATATCATCTGATCATAACTAACGAGATAATATTAATCCATTACACAAAAATATAATGAAAACTTCTGAACCCAGAGATATTTGAATGTGTTTGTCAGCAAAAGTATTACAGAAAATTGAAATAAAGATAATATGAATTTCAGTGTCTAATGTTGTTATGAGTAAAAGTAGACACGTTTGTGGAGAGTTGTCAAAATGAAAATGCAAAAAATATGAGCAAGTTAGTGGATAAGAAGAAATTGAGATGAGGTGTCTGCGTTGTCGTAACCTTTAAATGGCATTATCCGGCTGTTTGCTTCCCCAAAGGCCGTTTCTTTACTAGGATTTCATATTTGCTGATGTTATATTGTACGTACGTACATTCCCATTATTTTGCCTTTGAATTTCATGCAATATATATATATATATATATAGCAAAGCTATCTCAAGATATGAGACACACTTCACTCCAATATCAAGCAAAAGAAACATGTGCTATATTAATAAAAACATGTCCTACTTCATGTTACATCAACATATATTGATACGGAAAAGGAAAGATTTTTCCCTTACAATGAAACAATCTAAAATCAAAGGTACCCTTTCCTATATATAAATCTTTGGATGCTTAAGTTAAGATACCAGAAAGCATATTTTCATAAATGTCAAATTTTGGGGCCAAATCAAATGTTAATTAATAATAGATTTCTTGAAATATTGATAAAAAATACTACTTTTAGGATAAAAATATAATTTAAGAGGTAATTAGTGATTTGTTATTTTTAATTAGGATGAAATTATAGTTTGATTTTAAAAAATATCAATTTTAATTAATAAAAATCTCATTATTTCTAATATATTCTTCCTTTTAATTTATGCTTTATTAGTGAAATTGAACCTAATTATTTATAATTCTTTTTTTCCTCCGTTTTTTCTTTTAAATTTTATTTTTTTATAATTTATTTTATTTTTACAATTTTTTTCTTTTTCTCCTTCTATCCATCTTTTAATTTTTTCTTCTTCATCTTCAACTTTTCTAACTTCTCTTGTTTTCATTTTCTTTCTTCTTTCTTTTTTTTCTTTTTCTTGTTTATGATTATTTTTTCATCTTTTTAGTCTCTATTTTTTAATTTTTAATTTTATGATTTAATTATGTTTTTTCATTTTTTTAGTATTCCTTTTTTCATTTTTTTCTTTTTCTTCTTTATGATTATTTTTTCATCTTTTTTATTTTCTATTTTTAATTATTTATTTTATGATTTAATTATGTTTTTCATTTTTTTAGTATTCCATCTTTCTTTTTTTTCTTTTCTTCTTTATGATTATTTTTTCATCTTTTTTATTTTCTATTTTTTAATTGTTTATTTTATGATTTAATTATGTTTTTTTCATTTTTTAGTATTCCTTATTAGATATGTTATATTTATTTGATTTTATTTTATGGTAAATATTTGAAAATAAATAAATATTATATTATATTAATATATGATATATATTGATAAATAAATATATATGGTATATATTGATAAATATATGTATATAAATATATTATTTATTAATAAGTATTTATATCATATATCATTATATTTTTGTTATGTAAGATATTGTATGATATATATTTATGTATCAGGATATATTAATAAATAAATATATCTGTATGTATTAGTAAATAAATATATTTATATTTATTTATTTATATATATTTACTAAAAAATAAAACAACATATACATAATAACAACACCAACAACATCTTGAAAAGATAAAAAATTGAACGAATGAAAGTAAAGAAGAAGAAAGAAGGAAAGAAAGAAAGAAAAGGAGAAAGAAGAAATGTGAAGGAAAAAACAAAAATAATAGAAGAAAATAAACAAATAGTTTTTAACATGAGTAAATTAATAATTATATAATTTTTAATAATATAAATTTAAACTAAAAGTAATATATGTTATTATTTTTTAAAAATTTAATGTAAGTTTAACGTATGAGATCATTACTTTTGTTAGAAAAATTATCATTCTTACAAAGATTTAAAAAAAATTTTTCATATTATTATAAATAAAAGAAATAAAATCCATGATTATTGAAATTATACCCATAAAAAATAAATTCAAAATAACAAAATAATTTTTTATAAAAGAATTTGTTTACAATATTAATTAATCTTTTCTTTAAGATTATTAAAATACATCAACTTTAGAAAATTCTTGAAGTTTAAAAATTAACATCATGGCGCAACTTATCAAACAATTGGACTCATAACTAGATAAAAGAATTTTCCAAAAATCATTTAAATCTCATTTTTGAAAAATGAAAAATCCAATTTCACACAAATTCATTTTGAATTAAATTAAGAATTGATTACATTTAATTTTAAAAAATAAACTAAATTTTAATAATTTTAAAAAAATTTTGAAAAATTAACTAATTTTAATAATTTTAAAAGATTCAATTGAAACAAAAGTAAACACCATAAACTGCATGCACTAAGATTGAATATTTTACTTTTATTTTTGTTAGTATTATTATTACAGCTG
>CANYBF010400251.1:0-15625 GCA_948192965.1 Dalechampia spathulata
TGTACTTACCTGCCGACCCATTTAATAGGAATCAGCTAAAAAGCACAAACCTGGTTTGTCTTTTCCCTGATTTATAGCGTTGATAGACGCGTGAATATTTTCCTCTGATTGACCTATTTAAAATTCATAATAATAATTTGTTTATTAGAAATTTAATCGATCACTACTCATTCCAATATCCATAATTTAATTCAATCTTACTATTTACATTAACGATACTTTGCTAATGTTTTATTTTATTTTAATAATATAATAGTAATAATTTTAATTTACAATGACTAATTCTAAGATAAAATTATATGATTATTTTAAAAACTATAAGGTATTTATTAAAGTTACAAAATATTACACATTGTTAATATATAATTTAGCTTTTTTAGTAAAAGTTCTATGATTATTTAGGACTTAAATATCTAATTATCTAAATTATTAAAGTTTCAAAAATATTAATTATATTAAATTTGTAATAAATAATTTATAAGAATTAATTTTATTTTATTTTAATTATTTAATAGTAATAGTTTTAATTTATAATAACTAATTTTGATAATAAAATTATATAAATACAAATATTATTTATGATTTTTTAAAAAATATATAATATTTATTAAAATTATAAAAAATATTCTTAACTGATACCTAAATATACATGATAATCATAATAAGGATATTAAACAATATTTTCTGTAAGTATATAATACTTAAATAATAAATATTAATTCAAAATTATAAAAAAGGTTATCATGATAAAAAATTTTTAAAAAGTAGAATAAGAAATTATAATAAATGATGGATCAAATAAATTATACTAACGTATAACGTACCTTATAAAATTCTAGTATATTAAAATATATGTATGTGTGGGCGTGTGTGTGTGTATATATATGTATATATAGATGTTTGTTTCTGCCTTACAAGTGAACAAATATTTTTATTTTCTGGCCCAAGAAAATAGCATTTTTCACAGCTTTGAAGCAATTTATTTGGAAATTCCTGGCTTGAAATAGGATGTTTTCTACAAATTTTTATTAAGCTCGTATTGTTTCATACATTATGCTAAAATGTTTTATCGGTTATGAGTTGCATTTTATTTGACAATATTATTCACAGGGTTTTTATCATACCATTATACACATTATCATTTTTTAATTAATAATTTTTATTTATCTTTTATAAGATCAAGATTTGATAGATAAAATAATGAAAATATACTTGCTGATTGAATTAGGAAATAAAAATTATAAATTAATTGATTCATAAATTATGTCATCAAATTGTAAACAGAAATAGCCATTAAAATTAGTGATTAAAAAGAATAAAGAAAATAAAACATATAGTTTTTATATTTTAAAAGAATACAATGTGATATTTTAAGCCCCGAACTTTGGTAAGATAATTTATACTTTTTAATTCGTATAGTAATATGTTAAACTTAAAGGGCTAAAAGAAATATTTCTCCGAATATCACCCAAGTCCAAAGAATCGTCGTCATATAGTATTTTTTTAAAAAGATGTACTGTTCTCATTTCAAATTTATTTTATTTAACTAAGTCAATATTGTAGAACAAAGGGACATGTATTAGATAAGCAAAATGGTTTCAATTCAAACGTTTTAAAAAAAGACAGAAAGAAGAGGCCTTGCATGCAGAACCCTCGGACTGAATTATCGTCATTCCTCGCCGGAGATGCTGCACCGGCACAAAGGGCAACAATTACTGTAGCGAAGCCAGGAGGAGATGCAAGCTGCATGGTACACGTGGCCACATGGGATGGTGATTCCAGCATTATCATTGACACTTGATTCGAAACCTTCCATGCAAAAGATACAAACGTCGTCGTTTCCTGAGGCTACAGTTGCTGAGACATGACGACCAGCTGCCGCCGCTGCTGCTTGCTCAGAGTTATTTGTCGGTGTGACCATTTGATGGTGGTTTGCGTTCATATCTTGCAGAGGTAGAGATTCTCTCAGGTCGAAACTTAGATTAGCAATGTTCAGAATGATGGAAAGGGCTTCATCAAGGTCAAAGCTTGCATTGGCCATGGGCGGCGTCGTATTGGTGAGTGGTGGAGAGCGAGATAAAAGAGATTGCTAGTAAATAGCATGCGATAAGTTGGTCCAATTAAGGCCAGAATTTTATAGAGAACGCAGAAGGGTGCTCATGGTGTTATTCAATGTGTGACGTCTCCGGAAGAATTTTTTTATTTTCTTCAAGGAATTGAAATCACATTTTGGAGATTTTCTTATCACTCGTTTTTAACTTTAATTTTAAATTTAGTCAAAAAAGATTTACAACTAAATAAATAATTCTAATATGAGCAAGTCTTTAGAATGACTTTCCTGAATTTTTGAAATAATTAGAATTTTTATGCATAAATAAGCATAATATAATTAATGATTCAACATTAATAATTATTAACAATATAACAGATAATAATATATTTTAAAGGTTTTCTAATATGAATATCATCTATATATTTTATTTACATAATATGAATTTGATATTAATGTATTAGTTTAATATTTTAAAGGATTTCTGATTGAATAAGAATTATAATCGTTAGAATTTTCTTTCATTTTTGTTGAAAATTAAAGGCTTCAATATCTTACGTATATCGTTGTTCACCGAAAAAAATCTTACTACATTCACCAAGTGACCTGTCGTTGGCTTTTTGCTTGTGAATCTTTGTCATTAATATAACCAACCAACGCACATGTCGTTTAGATTTTCATGCAGTCGTTTCAATCCAAGGCAATTTGCTGCATCTATCTTTGCTTATTCTGGCGTTTACCCTGTTCCAGATTTCCAATGATTTGGCCACCGCTTAAAGTTTATCTCAAATTAAGTATATGGGTATTAATTTTCATGGATTCGCGTTGATCCGCGCAAATTTTCCAAGTGAATTATCATAGTGTTCGAAGTCATGGAATGTGATTTTATTACTCAAAAAATGCGGTTCTCGTTGCCAACTTTTCAATGCTTATTTGTCCACAATCGTCCAATCTTTATTTCTACACTGAAGTTTATCAAAAAGCCCTGCTCGAGCTCAGCTCCAGCCAGAGTAAACTTTTCAGTTTGTACTGCTGTTGTTTATGCTGTTAACAATGTTACTTCTACTCAGGAGGTTAATACAAGAATACTCGGAAAGTTTCCCGGTTCTAATAATTGGTCAAGCGATAGAAATGAAATGAATGAAATGAGTTTTGCTTCAAAGGAAAACTTAAAGCGATATTCAGGGATGCTACGTGAGTGTGCTTCAAATAGGAATCTACATGAGGGCAAAGCTATTCATGGGAATGTGATTAAAAGTGGAATAGAGCTAGATTCACATTTGTGGGTATCTTTGATTAATTTTTATGCCAAATGCGGGAGTTTGGAGTTTGCACGTAAGGTACTTGATGAAATGCCTGAAAGAGATGTCATGTCTTGGACTGCGCTAATTGCTGGGTATGTGAGTGAAGGATATGGTAGTGCTGGTGTTAATTTGTATTGTGAAATGAAGCAAGATAATATAAGGTCTAATGAGTTTGCCTTGGCTAGTGCATTAAAAGCTTGCTCCATGTGCTTCGATCTTGAGTTCGGAAAGCAGGTGCATGGAGAAGCCATAAAAACTGGGTTGTCATTGGATTTATTTGTTGGTTCTGCTCTTGTGGATTTGTATGCAAAATGTGGTGAGGTGGAACTGGCTGAGAAAGTGTTTGTTGGAATGCCGGAAAAGAATGCTGTGTCATGGAACGCGTTGCTCAATGCTTATGCACAATGGGGTGAAGGGAAGGACGTTTTGAAGTTTTTCCGTTGGATGTCAGAGTGTGGAATGACCTTTAGTAAATACACTCTATCTACTGTTATAAAGGGCTGTGCAAATTCAAAAAATTTGAGGGATGGGAGGATTATGCATTCCTTAGTCATCAGAAGAGGGTATGAACTTGATGAATTTGTCGGCTGTAGTCTTGTCGATATGTATTCAAAGTGTGGGAAGGCACATGATGCACTAAAAGTGTTTAATATGATAAATAATCCTGATATTGTTTCCTGGAGTTCAATAATCGCTGGACTTAATCAGCAGGACCATAGTCAAGAAGCAGCTGAGGTATTTTATTTAATGAGATATAAAGGAATTAGGCCTAACCAATTTATCTTCGCTAGCGCTGTTACTACTGCTACAGATATAGCTGACCTGCATTTTGGACGAAGTATTCACTGTTGTATTTACAAAGACGGGTTTGAATCTGATAATTCAGTTGGTAATGCACTGATCATGATGTACATGAAAGGTGGATCCCTGCAAGATGGTATCAAAGCATTTGAAGTAATGACAGATAAGGATTTAGTTTCTTGGAATGCCCTTTTATCTGGTTTATATGACTTAAAGTCTTGTGATCAAGGGTTAAGAGTTTTCTGCCAGATACTCATGGAAGGTCTCAGGCCCAACATGTACACGTTTATTGGCGTTTTAAGGTCTTGTGCTAGCCTTTTGAATGTATGCTTTGGAAAGCAAGTGCATGCACATATCATAAAGAACAGCCTTGATGGTAATGATTTTGTTGGAACAGCACTCATTGATATGTACGCAAAAAGCAAATGCTTGGATGATGCAGATGTTGCTTTTAATAAATTAACAAACAAAGACGTCTTCACTTGGACAGTCATCATTTCTGGTCATGCTCAAACTGATCAAGCGGAGAAAGCTGTCAAGTACCTTAGCCAGATGCTAAGAGACGGTATAAAGCCTAATGAATTCACACTTGCCAGCAGCTTAAGCGGATGTTCCCGTATGGCTACCCTGGGAACTGGGCAGCAGCTCCATTCCATGGCAATTAAGTCTGGACATTTTGGTGATGTTTTTGTTGGTAGTGCACTTGTGGATATGTATGGGAAATGTGGATGCATGGAAGATGCTGAGGCCATTTTTGAGGGCTTGTTTTCACGTGACACAGTCGCATGGAATACAATTATTTGCGGATACTCTCAACATGGGCAAGGACAAAAGGCTCTTGAAGCCTTTAAGACAATGGTAGATGAAGCTATCATCCCCGACGAGGTTACTTTCATAGGTATTCTTTCTGCTTGCAGCTACATGGGTTACGTTGAAGAGGGGAAAAAATTTTTTGACTTAATGAGCAATGTTTATGGGATTGCACCATCGATTGAACATCATGCTTGTATGGTTGATAATCTTGGTCGAGCTGGAAAATTCAATGAGGTTGAGGTCTATATTGAGGAAAAGAAGCTAACCCCATATTCCTTAATCTGGGAAACTGTCCTTGGTGCATGTAAATTGCATGGGAATGTTGACTTCGGTAAAAGAGCTGCTGAGAAACTCTTTGAACTTGAACCCAAGATGGACTCCAGTTATATTTTGTTGTCGAACATTTTTGCAGCCAAAGGAAGGTGGGATGATGTCAGAGACACCAGGGCTTTGATGTCTACTCAAGGTGTCAAAAAGGAACCCGGGTGTAGTTGGGTAGAGGTTGATGGTAACGTCCACGTCTTCACGTCTCAAGATGGGTCACATCCCAAAACAAGAGAAATCCATGCTAAATTGGAGGAGTTGGGTCATAAAGTAACTTCGATGGGTTACAGACCAAAAACAGAACATGTACTGCATCATGTCAGTAACAAAGAAAAGATGGAACATCTGTACCATCATAGTGAAAGGTTGGCTCTTGCTTTTTCCCTCATAAGCACCAGTCCAGTTCAACCCATTCGGATTTTCAAAAACCTTCGCATCTGTGTGGATTGCCATGATTTTATGAAACTCATGTCAGACATCACAAACCGTGAAGTAGTTGTCCGTGACATCAAGCGCTTCCACCATTTTAAGAAAAGAACTTGCAGTTGTCAGGATCATTGGTAATTTTGCCCTAGTGTAGTGCAAGAGATTGATGGAAGGTTCATCTCATCCTCGGTAAAATTGGTCAAATATTATCCATCCTATTCACTGGTAGCATGCTTCGATACTGTGCATTCATTAGTCCCTTTGTTTTTTGTTTTGTTTGTATGGTATCACTCATTTTCTGTAGTTTAGCTTTTCAGGGAAGTAATGAGAAATTTGAAACATCATGGGAGAACGTAATTGATGTCATTGTGACAACGATCGAGGATTCTTTACGAGAACCAGATGATCCAACCCCTTGTTGAAGGTTCCATTTAGCTACTCTATTTCATGTACATATATGGAACTCTGAAGTTCTCGAGGATTCTTATCATTATAGCTGCATGTAACACGTTATATGCTCGCATTGCAGTGTGAGATTTGAATAGCAATTGGCAAAATGCATCAACGCAAGGGCAGGAGAATCTACTGTTTGCTTTGCACAACGAATCACAAATCCAAGGATCTCTACATCACACTTCTGTTCTTAGTTGAACCTACATCATGGAACACCTTTTTGGCACACCTTTTGAATTAGTTGCAAAATCCACTGAAATCCCTAGTTGCATAATTGTAATTCTTTTTTTGCATGCTGAGCCTACTGGAAGACATCAAAAATGCAGATTTCAAGTGCATCTATGAGAAGTCGCATTGATGACTTGTGCTTGGGGCTTGTACAGAAAATCTGCATCTGATGCAACGAGGTTGGTTCAGCTGGTTTAATGAATGCAACAAGTATATAGATTTGTCCCCTAGAAAGTCGAAGGAGTCGGTTTCTCCTTGTGAGAATCGGGGACGATGCCGTTCAGTCGGTCTCATGGCATGCAGATTTCCAGAAAACATATTATTTAGAGGTCGTATTGGTGGACACCATGAGCAGTGACGATGAGGAGCTTGAATAATTATTCTTCTTGCCAGTGCCCCGTCAAACAAGTTGATTTCCAGTTTTGGGAATTTTTCCTTTTAAAGAACGTATTCATGACGGTCCTTCTGTTACATGTAAAACTGAAATTTTGTTCATACTTCGAGGGGGTTGTGATAAAATGTTGATGTCATCAGCTTAGACACATTGTAGTAGTAACACTTGGTTTGGGACAAAAAATCAATGGTCTTTTTTTTTTCTAAAAAAAGGACATAAAGCACTTCTAAGCAAAAAAGCACATCAAAGAGAGAAATAGAGAAGTAATGCAACGGCTACTGATGCAAAGATTGCCGACTTCATTTAACAGCTATTACTGCAACGTCCATCCTTACAAAGGCACTAACTAATTCAGTAGTGGTGTATGAATAATTAATCCAATCACTAGACCAACATCATAACATTGATAAACATGTTTTAAGAGTTTGAAGCTGCTCCTTTGGCATCCAAATGGCATCTTCAGCAGCTTCTCAGCAAGGATTTGAACATTGCTGCTTTGAAGCTGGTTCCAGTGATTGCCTGATTCACCCTTCAAAATAAATTCACTGCCATGTCACTCGAGCATCCTCATCAGAGCTTGGATTCTCAACTTCACTCTCACTACCTAAACCATCATCACTGACAGATGACGACCTCTCTGTGCCTGAATCAGAATCATCTGAGAGGTTAGTCTTCAGAACCTTGTTCCTTTTCTTCCTTTCAAAACTGCTCTCTCCTTTTCGTTTTCTTCCTCCTTTTTCAATCAGACTCATGGTTTTTGCAGCAGCTACAAAGGCAGCACTCATGGACTCATTTGTTTCCTTATCATCGTCATCATGGTCATCTTCTTTTTCTCCTTTGTTATCAATATAAAACAGAAGATCAGCATCCAGGATTCTGGTTTCTGGATTAGACACTTGTTGCTCAGAATCAGACTTGAAGCCATCTACAGCTAATTTGGCATGGAGCTTTGAGATTCTATCATCAATTATTATCATGCCTCGACCATCAAGGTTAAGTAACCATTCTGGAGAACATTAATTTTCAAGTTCAGTTTTGGAGATGCATGAAGTATGAATGCGTAGATTCTGGGGAACAATATATTTGCCGTTTCTTTGGAAAAAGATATCTGTAGGATTCATACATCCATGACAGTGAATAAGAATGATAATGATCTACTTACTTATGAGAGCTTTAGGTGATGCACCCTTCAATCTACTAGCTTCTTCTTCCATGCCAATCTGGCTGATGACACCCTTGATAATTTGGGAAGATAAACCAGAAGTGGAGAACGAACTGGTATATGAAACAGCTCTCTTTTGGTCTCCATTTTTCCTGTATCGAGTTTCAATGAAGATTTGCTTCAATATCAACCATAAAACCACACAAAGAATGTATTATAATACTTAAACCTACCTAACAAATTCTATAGCTTCATGTGTGATAATCAATCTATTCACTGCAAGACTTCGTGCATGGTTTGCTGGAATGTTAATTTCTCCCTCAGGTTTAAGGAAAGAATAATCCACCAATATAAGACAATCGTATAGAATTTTCCTTACAAAACTTTCATCTTCAGAACCCTGCATACAAAAGAAATAATCAAACAAAAATTGTCAAATGATGTTGACCACACAGTCTGATTCCAAAGCAAAATCATCCCTCCAAGAGGCAATGCAGCTTCTCAAATTCTTTAGAAATCAGCAAACTGGTCAATTGCCACCCTTTTAGATTTTTACCTTACACCTGACAGACATGATTCTAAACAGATTAATTTAGAATATACTCAAGATGGAGACATTTTTATCTAATTTAATAAAAAGATACAGCTGTTAGTGCCAACGATCATTGAGAAAATTCAAGAGTACAAAGCTTCTGCTCTGAACAACTTCGGGCTGTTCTGCCAACATGGAGAACAGAATGAAACAAAAGATACATGTTGGTTTAAGCCTATCATACTAGAAACATAGACAGACAAATAAACTACCAATTATATTAAAATTATAAGCAAAGATCGTATATAAGAGGACAAGGAAGAGACACCGGAGGAGACAAAGATATGGAACAATCATACACTATAAGATAGTAGAAATGTTGATCAAAAATTTAAATAATAGAGATTGGACAGTTAAAAAGAACAAAAGCAAAAAAAGAGGAGGAGAAAATAGTTACTTACCAATAAGGAAGTCACGGGTAAGATTGGCTCCATCAACATCCTCACGAGGGTCTCTAAATGGCATGATATATCAATTATACCAGCACGTAAGCATATAACAAGTCGAAGAAAAAAGAAATAACACCATCTACTTTCATTAATTGCAGTGTTAGACAAACTAAAGAAGCTAATTCCTTCTAAGTGATCCAAATGTGCTTGACCTACATTGTTGGTTTAATTTAATCGAAGACGAACTATGATAGAAACAATAGCAAAAGGGAAACATTTAGAGCCAGCGGTTAATAACTACTGAAATATAACTCAAAAATTTTTTTTAAAAAAAGTAAACTTCACTAACCAAATAAGTAGAAGTTCTGAAATCCAGTTATGGAACCAACAACCCAACTTCTTAACTTCTCATCCAACTCCAATCCTCGATTGCCAACCCGTAAATCCAAGCACAATTTCAACAATAAAAGCTCAGAAATTACAACTCCAGCTAAGTAATTCACGGTTGAAGCTCCTATATTGATCTCCCCACGTATTTCATCACTAACAAGTGGCAAGAAAGCCTTCAAATCCTCATTTCCATAAGTCCAGACGGTAGCCATGTCAGCAAATGACACACCCAAATTCAATTCACTTTCCTTGGATATATCCTTGCTACAGCACACACTTACATACCCAAGCGTATCTCCAATCAAAGACTTTACCTTTTTAATCTCTTTCTTCGCTCTCTTACCTGCTAAATCTTTGCCTAATAATTCCGAAACAATTTTATAAACTTGGGAAACAAGTGGAGCAAGCAAAGTTATGCTTTTGGGAGCACTACAAGAACCTGAACATCCTGATATCAGTCGCAATAGTTCCGTTGCAGTCAAAATTTGATTTGAAATTTCATGACTTGCTGCTTTCTTGGTCTTAAAAGACAAAGCAGCGTATATCCAGATGGATTCTAAAGGTGGGTCTACTCTTGATTGCACTAACTGGTAGAACAAGTCGAGGAAATGAGATAAATCTGAGGTTTTGTTTTGGATTTCAGATAGAAGCTGGTGCGTTGATTGGCTAAGCGTCAGATCATATTTTTCTCCAATTAAAAGATTGGCTTTTTGAGTGAATGCCATGCCAATTCTTGAAATGGGTTTTAGGGATTTTAGTTTTGAGGGTAATGAATTTTGTCAGAAAATCTACCAGTTCAAAACCCTACACCTTGAAATAAAAAAAAAAACCCTACAGTTTTCTGTCCAGGAGAGCAGGCTAAAAGAGTTTTAAGATTAGGGTTTTAACAGAGCTCAAGAATGATATCGTTCCAAAATTTAGATTCTTTTACAATTTGAGTGCTGCTCCTTGTTTAACATGTGGAATCTCAAGTCCCTCAAGTTTTCCAATAACTACATTTCAGTCCTTTCCTTTAGATATTGTAGTTTATTCAACATTATTTCTCAACATTGTTTCTTCAAAACATATTTATAGGTGATTTTAGGAAGAATATGTGTTTGACTTTTCAATTTTTATCAATGTTAAAATTGATTAAGTTTAAATACTGTTTAAATTAATTTTTATTTGAATGTTTTTTTATGTGTTTGGATTAAAAATTTTCTATTATTATATATGATATTAAATCACTTCATGTTTTGGATTTTCACATGATTAATTATTGCTATGTTCATTTGATAATTTTATTGTTTAATTGTTGTTATGGTAATAAATCATATTGACTTGTTTTCTTAAGTAATTATCTTTTGATTAATTGACATTCACGTGATTATTGGATCTTAATAGATAAATATTTTATTCGATTTATTTTGATTTGATAATAATCTTAATGATTGATTATTTCAAAATATTTTAAAAGATAAGATAATTATTTATTACCATGTTGTTTGATTTTTTATTCAAAAGAATTTTTGTAGATTTAATCTTTTGGTTTTTCAAAAATCAATTGGAAGCGAATTGGAAAAGTCATGAAGATCAATATGCAACAACTACATTTCTGGAGTTATCCAAAGGATTGATGAAAATAATTTTTTTAAGAGGATTATTTTTAGAAGTTTTAATTAAGGTATTTTCTTAGGATTTTTGTTAAGAAAATTTTGAGAATACTTACTTTATGAAGCTTAAACTAAAATATAACATTTTCTTTTCTGATAAAATAATTTTTAGATATACTTTCATATTCTAAAAATGTTAAGTTTCTAAGAATCATATTTATTCTAAAAATGTTAAGCTTTTAGGAATCATATTTGGTAATAAATATATCTATCACATGAAATCAGCTCACTGATTTAAAGTAAGAGAAAGTTATTTTCAAAATTTTGATTAACTTACATATCTATTCTTTATGTATTTTTGAAAAATAACTATCATATTTTTAAGTATAAATACATGAGTTTTGAAATTAGAGAGTACAAGAAAGACATTGTAGGAGAGCTTCATTTGAATACTTATTCTCAATAGGATTTATAAAGAGTGTGAGAATTCTATACTTAAATCATTTATGATTATTATAAAATGTTATCAAGTTAGCCTTTATGAGAAAATTTGAAGAGGTTACAAGTGAATCTATTAAAAATTTGAGGTTACGAGTTTAGCCTGCTAAAAACTTATTAAGGTTTTGAGTTTAGTCTACTAAAAACTCATTAAAGGTTGCCAAGTTAACCTGCTAAAAACTTGAATTAGTTTTCTATTTTCAAAAATAGTTTACTGTTTTTAAAATATTTAGCTAATTTTTATAATTTTTCAATTTACTCTTTCTCTTGACCACTGCTTTGGGACTAACAATATATACACAAAAAAAGTTTAACCTTGTTCATCTAAATTTTCTGAAGGTAAATTAGCTTAAGTTTTTCAGATTTAAAAGCTTAATTTAAAATCACTATACTTCATTTGTCCATTATTTCTTTCTCTTCTCATTTTATATTTAGTTGGTTATTTCTATTTTGACTTATTTTTAAGGCTTTCATAAAGAATTTTATTTTAAATCTATCTTTTATTTTTCTAAGGGGAGTTTTTCAAAATCAATTTATTTCTGTAAAAATATTTTGAAATTAATTTTAATTTAACAAAACATTGAACTTTAAATTAGTTTCTTTTTTTAAAAATTAGTTTATTATTTTAAAAAATAGTTAGCTAATTTTTATAATTTATTAATTCACCACCTTTTTGACCACTGCTTTGGGACTAACATTTGGCATCAAAGCTTGTCTTTCTTTTACAAGTTTAACAGCTTAGGAAAGATCAAATAACAGCTGGTTTGAGTAGCAACATGGTTTTTGTTTAAAATGTTGAAGGATATTCTACAATAAGACCTGATTTGTTGAATAGAACAAACTGCTTATATTAGAAGACTAGAATGAGAAACTTTATTCAATCGGTTGACATTGAATGTTGGAAAAACATCTTGTTTGATGCAACACTACTTACTGAATTAGATGAAAGCAATTATACCGATGCGGATTGAAAACTTATCTAAGCTTATTTTAAAGCTATAAATATCTTGTATTGTGCTCTTGATGTAAATGAATATAATCGTGTTTCTGCTTGTACTACAGGATAACACATTTGGAAGAAACCTGAGGTTACTTATGAAGGAGCAAATCAAGTTAAGGAGTCAAAGATTAACATTTTAATACGCGACTATGAAATGTTCTCTATGCAGCTTGACAAAAATATAACATAAATGCGCACTGGATTTATAGATATAATGAACAACTTAAAGAACCTTGGAAAAGGTGTTTCAGAAGAAGAATAAGTGAAGAAGATTCTTAGATCATTACTCGAGAAGTATGAATCAAATATGACTATCTTATACGAGGCAAAGGATTTCATTAAGTTTACCTATGATGAACTTATTAGCTAGCTACTTACACATGAAATTATCCTTAATAAGAAGAAGGAAAACAATGAAGATGAAAAGAAAAAGTTCATTACACTAAAAGCTTTATCAAGTGATGAAGAGTTAAGTGATGATAAAGATGATATTGTCATGCTTGCACGAAGATTTAAAAAATATTTTAAGAAAGGTGACAAATTTTCAAGAAGAAAAAGCAGAAAGAAGTTTCAACTGAAAAAAAGTAGCATGCTAAAAAGGAATAACATAACGTAGTTTACTATGAATGTAATAAGCTTAGATATATCAAGCTAAAGTGTCTGAAATTGAAAAAGAAAGACTTAAAGAAGAAAAAGGCTATATAGAGTGATAGTGATGATTCTAGTTCAAAATCTGAATCAGAAGAAGTAGCAAACATATGTTTTATGATAAAAAGTGACAATGAAAGTGAAGGTGAGGATGAGCAATAAAAGATTACTCATTGATCCCTATCTTATCATGAACTTGAAAAGGTTTTGAAGAACTATTTTCTAAATTTTCAAAATTAAGTAAAAAGTATCCAGTTTTGAAAAAGTATTTGCCAATTGGGTAATGTCATATATGATTATTGTAAAAGGTTATCATGTCAATTGGGCGATTTGAATGATATCAATAAAAAGTGTTTCATTTCATATCATCATGATAGTTGGTTATGATATCATAGACTAGGTTATACTAGCATGTATTTAATTTCAAAACTTTTAAAGAAAAATCTTGTTAATAGTTTGTCAAAATTAAAGTTTGAAAAAGATCATGTTTGTAGTGTATGTCAACTTGGTAATCAAATTAAAAAAATTTTCAAAAATAAAGGCATGATTTTTACATCTAAATCTTTGGAACTTTACATTTTGACCTTTTTGATCCCATTTCACCTATTAGTCTTAGTAGTAGATCATATATGTTTATGATTGTTGATTATTATTCGAGATTTACATAGAGCCTCTTCCTAGCTCATAAAGATAAGGCATTTAACAAGTTTTTCACTTTTGCAAGAGAGTTCAAAATCAACAAGGCGATAAAATTATCTCTATGAGGAATGATCATGGAAGGGAATTCAATAATAAATCCTTCAAGGATTATTATAATGAACAAGGAATTGTTGGTTTGTTTAGTGATTAAGCAGTGGAAGAAATTTAAAATTTTCATTTTAAAATAACAAACCAAAAGAAGATCTTTGCATCAAAACACAGAAGAATTTGTTTAGAGATTAGAAGTGACAGTTTGATAGTAACCCTTACTTTATGTGCAGATGTCCTTCGTTCTTTATCTCTAAAACATTTATGGTTGTAACAAACCAAAAACCAGCAAGATAGGCAGCCTCCAACAGTATCCACACGAAACAAGGAAGTCCAAGCAAGCAACCAATTGCTTCTATCTCCTTTCCTGTGAACTAGCAAAGAAAGAGAAGAAAAATCTTATGGAATTTTTGACTTCCTTACAATTACTCTTGTGAAGGCCAAATTCTTCTTCTGCAGAAGAGTGTAATTTTGGTCAAAGGAAGAAAAATGGTGTAGCTTGACCTAATTTTGGTTATAATAATATATTTATACTCCAAAATTAGGTTAAGCTGAAACCCTTTCAGCTTAAGTCAGGCCTGGGCCTGTCTGTGACTAATATGGCCTGTGACTGTCACTTGCTATATCATAGCCCAACCCAATAGCCTAACTTAAACCTTATGGACTTCTAAACATTAAATGTTATGTCCATAAAGAATTAGATTAATTTCCATAAGTAATTTTTGACTTTTCTTAAAAGTATGAAAATGCCCTTTTAAGCTTGATTCCTCATTTGTAAATGTATGACCTCTTGGGTTCCTAATATGTTGGCAACATGTTAAATCTTATATTTAGCATGTAAATCATGAGCGGTATCTAGTTATACATCCTGATTACCCAAATATTAGGAGGTCAAATATTTGTTTGACTTCAACCCTTCCATATCAGACACCGCTACAATAAACTCCTTTCACCATCACTATCTCTTTTAGGTTTGAGTATTGATTAATGTCAACTCAATGTATGACTAATTATGTTAAGTCATACCCTAAAATAGATATCTCATGTTATATAATCTTTATTCCCAAAATGCCCCTGTGAATCAAATTCACCCTGGGCATCCTACTCTGGCCAGAGATTCCTGAATAAAGATTACTTCATGAATCATTGAGATAACCCCTACTATTAATCTGGGGTGGTGAATTCTCTATTGGTATTCAAATACCTTCAACCACTTCATACCATACTGTGAGAGTAGCACATCCCGGACGCTGGGAATGCTACACGCTGTTCGGCGTGAAATGCCGTGGTGCATGCTCTCGAAAGCTTAGACCCCTGAAGTACTACAGGAACTAGACAGATCGCGTCGAGAAAATGTTGTGGAGTTGCCACCCGGCTTATTTAACCAACTCAATTGAGCAATTAAACAAACTAGGAAAAAAGTAAACCCGAGCCTTCCTGTGTTGGAAAGCAGCCCAAATTTCTTCAGAGTTGGGTTCGGCATTTCGATTTTATTCGTATTCCGTATTATTGTCTTCACTTTATCTCATTTTAATAAAAGCGCAAGTCACACAATTAGGTTGAAGTTCACTTAAGTCCGGTTTCATGGCATAGGGAAGCAAAAGACATGTAGCACGGATGAAAGCAATAAAAGCAGAAATAAAAGCAGAAATGAAGCAGGAAATAAAAACAGAAAATAAAAACAGCTCGGGTATTTAATACAACCCGACCAAATGAATCAATAAAATAAATCTTCGAGTGCTCCAAAACCATCTTGTTGGGAATCCACCGGATTGGGCCTCGAATGAGTCCCGGGCCCATGATCCAATCTATAA
>CANYBF010400255.1:0-11314 GCA_948192965.1 Dalechampia spathulata
TTATCTTTTGGTATCATTATCTTTATTATCAGTTGTGTTATCATTATTAGAGATAAGTTTAGTTTAAACTTCTATCCTGTATTTGAGTTTACATTTGTTACTTGGTTGTGCTATATAAAGCACTTTCCATTCCTTAAATAAGATCGTAATAGTTATCTTTTCGTTTGTCAAAGTCTTTTATGCATGACATAAAACTAGTGAACTGTATGTTTTAGCCAAGGGAATTAGTGAACGATAGGGGAAGGAAGCTTTAGGTAATGGTCTGGAGCTGAGTCAAAGATTATTTCAAAGTAAGTTATTGGTTGTGGGTGTTCTTCATATGTATGCTTATGCGGATAGTTAAATTATTTGGTGATAGGATGCCTGGAATGACGAGTTGCTTTACAATTTTGTGCTTGGAATAAATGCGTAGTTTGATAAATAATAGTTAAACAATGTTCTATGGTTTTATGAAGTTACTATAGATTGTTGGAGACATTTAAACTCGACCAATTAATTAACCGAGAACAAGGTCAAGGATGCTCGAATGGCTGAATCGTTAAAAAGAAAAAAAATGCTTGTGAAGGTGTAAATGTTTAGTTGAAAGATGTTGGCTTATGAATTCATAATTCTTTCCAATCTTAATATGAATTTGTGCTCTAGCAAGTAGATTAAACTAAAACCTCACTAGTTATGGTTAAAAATATATGTACCCAATGCTACATAATCATAAATAGATTGAAGTTAGATATCAATGAGAACACATGTGTGAGCTAAGAATACACAGTTCAGTTAAGCGAGTGCAAATGATAATAGTTTCTAGCAAATTATTAATATAAATTAAAGATTGTGTTTGAATTATGATGTTGAAGATAAATAGAACTAAGATGGTAAATAAAAAACAGAGAAAAGGAAGAAACCAGAGAATTTAAACGCACCAACAGCAAGCATGCGTGATGGTGCGTTTCTGACTTTCGCACCAAATTCACTAGAGTCATGAAATCCATATCACTATTATTGTTAAGCATTAAGTAGGCTGGTAATTGGCAAACGTGTAAGGAGTTAGATGGATTAATTGCCACATGTCACATGCAAAATGAGGAAGTTTGACAACGAGTGACACCTATGGAGGTAGGTGTTAAATGACATGGAAATGGTTAACTCGAAACCTTGCGCATGCAATTGTATGAGTATAGTTGGGTACCGAATAATTAAAACAATCAACTGGGTGTTGAACGTGAAACATCAGAGAGGAGCGATGTGAGGACTATTATGTTGAATAAATAGAGGTGCACATAGGTGTGGATGAAAAAGGATAGCATCTATTTGTATCATGATTTTGCGTCCAAAGGCTATTCATTATTGCATGAATCTATATAAAACTATCGTAACTTTTGATGAATTTAATCCCAAGTAACAAGCCGAATTTGAATGTCACTTGATTGAGTGCGAAAGAACAAGGCAGCTACTTTGTTGAATAACATTATTTTATATATATTCTTTAATTTCTTTAGGGGATATAGGTCAAGACGAACAATTCAGCCAATAAAGACTTACGAAATTAATATAGACATATAAATGTGGTTGTAAGCAATTTAAATAAAAAGGGATATGACATATGTTTTATACAAGTTAGTGACGTTTAATGTATGAATTGCCTCGGAATGGAATTGTTGTGTATAACGAAAAGAAACCTGTAGGATAATCACGAGTAGTGACAAGCATTTAAGGTGTTGGAGATTTACCAAATACTATAGGAGTTGCAATAATTAATTACTAGGGCAAAAGTGTAATCAAATGCTATAGGGACTGGCGGAAACTTACGTAATCACAACATGTTGTAATTAACGAGATAGTTACTTATGAAAGAATTTGTATTAATTGAAGGAAATTATAGAAAGTGGATATTAATGACATGAGATGGAAGGAACTAGGTATGTAAATATGTATATATGTGTAATCCGATTCCACCGAATAGATATGTAAAACTGTTAGTGCATGTGTTTGACGAAATGAGTTTGGCCAATGCACAGAGGACAGGATAAAATAAATTTGGACGTAAGTGCATGTCCATCTTACTATGTGTAATGTATGTTTATCATAAAAACCAATGAGGAGACTGTTGAAACAGAGACTTGGGGAAAAAATCTGTTTATTATTATCATTCTACTGTTAATAAGAAACTTACAAAGACTATTTATATTATCACAAAAAAATATCAAAATGCTTCCAAACTAATAAGATATACATGTATTATAGCAGCCCTCCCTCTAGTTGGAACTTAGAAAGAGTAGACAAGTCTCAACCTGGAAAGCAAAAATTGATGAGAAGAAGCTTTGAGAGCCTCATTAAACAAATCAACAGGCTGCCACTGAGAAGAAATAGCAGTGGGAAAAATAAAACCAGATTTATAGTACTTACGAAAAATTTGAAAATTAATATCCAAATGCTTTGTTCATTCATGAAAAATTAGATTGACAGTAATATGGAGAGTTGCATGATTATCACCATGTAGAGGAATACGCTTGGGAAAACAAACCTACAAATCGTGTAAGAGATAGGACCACCATAATAATTCACAAGTAGTAGATGCCATAGAGCGATATTCTGCTTTAAAAGAAGACTTAGAAACAATGGTTTCCTTCTTACTTTTCCATGAAAACAAAGAAGAGCCAAGAAAAATACAAAAACTAGTAATAGATCGACGGGTTTCACGGCAAGAAGCCCAATAAGAATTAGAATAAGTAGTTAAAGTGAAACCAATGTTAGTAGAATACCATAAACCAATAGCAGGATAATGCTTCAAATACCATAGAACATGAATTGAAGCGTTCCAATGAGCAATGGGAGGACAACTCATGAATTGACTTAACAATTGAAGTGCCAAACTAAGATCAGACCATGTGATAGTCATATATAAAAGACGACCGACTAAACGACAGTAATGATCAGGATCAATAAGTAAATCACCAGAATTAGAAGTAAAATTCTCACTTGTTGGCAATGGAAACAAAGATGGTTTGACACTTGTAAAACCAATATCTTGTAAAATATAAAGAACATAACGATGCTGGTTGAGGAAAATTCCATGAGAAGAGTGATGAAACTCTAAGCCATGGAAAAAATGTAGAGGATCGAGATCCTTAATGGTGAATTGATCATCAAGGAATTAATTTAACAACTAAAATATGAGCCCAATCATCTCGAGCTATGAAAACACCATCAACATAAATGACAAGCTAAAAAATGACTATCTTGAGATCGAGTGAATAAGTAATTATCATGAGTAGACTGCAGAAAACCAATATCAAGTAGAGATTGAGTAAAATGTTTATTCCATTGACAAGAAGCCTACTTAAGTCCATAAATGGACTTGACTAATTTACAGAACTCATTAGGAGTAGCCTTATTATAACCTTGTGGAGGCTGGATATACACCTCTTCATTGAGAAAACCATGTAATAAGGCATTATTTATATCTAATTTCTTTAGGTGCCAACCGTGACTAACAGCTAAAGCAATTAAAAGATGAGCCGTAACTAATTTAGCCACCAAGGTAAAGTTATTAGTGAAATCTAAACCTTCAACTTAATTATAGTCTTTAGCAACCAACCTAGCTTTAAGGCATTCAACACTACCATCAGGAATATGTTTGACTGTATAAACCTATTTAGATCCTATAGTAATTTTACTCAAAGGTAGAGAAGCTAAAACCTAAGTTTCATTATTCTCTAAAGTTGTAAATTCTAGACTCATAGCATATACCTATCAAATGTCATCTTTTGCTTGATTATAAGAACAAGGTTCAAAAATAAGAGAACCAAACACATTGACCATGGTTTTCTGGATAAAGGTTTAATGACATGAGGAAAGGAAGTAGTACATTAATTTATATGATAATCATTGTGCTAAAGTGGGGGTTTTTAGGATTGAGTAGATTAATGAGAAGGTAAAGCAAAATTAGATAGTGTAGAAGGACGAGATGATGCATTTTGTTCAAGTATAAGAGTATAAGGTTTAGAGTCATGAGCATTCTATTTAAGTATAAGGAAAGATATTCTCAGAAAAGGTGACATCATGGCTGATAAAGAGATAATGCTTAGAAAAATCATACAACTTATAGCCCTTTTGAGTAGAAGAAAAACCATGGAATATAGATCAAATACTACAAGAATCAAACTTGTCTTTAGAAGGTGAAAGATGTAAATCATAATAAAGGGAACCAAAAACTTTAAGATTAGAATAATAGGGTGGCTTTAAAAAGAACCTTTCATAAGGGGACTTCCACGCTAAAAGTTTCATAGGCATGTGATTAATAAGAAAAATGGCATGAAGTAAACACTCACCCCAAAAACATTTAGGCAAACAAGCATGGATACTTAAGGCCTTAGCAACTTTTAACAAATGTTGATGCTTGCGCTCTACAAAACTATTTTATTGTAAAGTATAAGTGCAATAATGTTGATGTAATATTCCAAGGGTTTGGAGAAAAGAAACGAAGGTTAATTAAAAAATTTAACCCCATTATCAGTACGAATAACTTGAATGTGTGTTTGATATTGATTGTGAACCATTTTGATGAAATGGATAAGCATGGAGGTAGTGTTATGCTTATGAGATAAAAGGTACGTCCATGTGACATGAGTATAGTCATATACAATTGTAATAAAAAAATGACAATTTTGAATAGAGGTAATACGAAAAGGTCCCCATAAATCTATATGTATCAGTTGGAAAGAACACAATAAGTGTTTTGATAATAGAGTGAGGAAAGAGTACTCTATATTGTTTGGCTTGTGGACAAACCTGACATTCAAGATTACAAGAGGAGAAAATAGGTAAATGAGGGATGCGTGAGAGGGTGGGTAAGCTAGCATGTCAAGTCTAGCATGCTAAAGATATATATGTCAAGTCTAGCATGCTAAAGATATATATCACCATCATACAAAGAATCATGAGTAGTAAAATTGATAAATTCCTCTTTATTAATAGTGGTATCAAATGAAGAGGAAGTGGTATTTACAAATGAATCAATATTAGAAATAGTAGAAGATGTTACATCAGAAACTTCACAAGATTTCAATTTATAAAGACCTGTAGACATTTTTGCTAAGGCTAAAACAACATTAGTCTTCTAGTCCTTAAAAACATAATAGGATGAGAGGAATAATAATTTGAAATTGGTCTCGTGAACCAATTTATGAATAGAAAGTAGATTATATTTGAACTGAGGAACATAAAGAACATTTTTTAGAATAATGAGAGGTCCTAATTAAATGTTATAAATTTAGTTACTTGAATAGAATGACAAGTAAGCAGGCTAATTCATATAGGTTCTTGTAAAGTAGGTTGAGTAAGAAATAAACTAACATTGTGTTTGATATGGTCAGATGCTCTAGAGTCAACTACCCATGTAATCTTATTATTAAAATCTACATTAATAAAAGCATACGATGAAGAGATACCTGTGAAAGTCAAAGGATCAAATGATGTTTGATGAATTAGGCCTGCAAATTTATCAGAATTCATGTTGGAAGTAGTAGTATCAAGAACCCCTTTCCCTTTAATGAGATGCAACATCTCAGTCAGTATGTGATCAAATTGTTCATAATTCTAAAATCCATCAATCATGCTTAAACCATTAGTAATGTGTTGATGAGAACTAGAAGGACATACTTTGGCTTATGCCACTAAATGAGTTTGTTGTTGCTTCCCTTTATTTCCTTTATACCACTTAGGCTATCCAATCAGCTTAAAACACCCTGCTTTAAAATGCCATTCCACATCACAATAACTATAATGCATACATTTATATTTGTTTCTTAATGTATCAGGAGCATTTTTTCTTGTTGGCCACTATCCTCCTTTGACATATGTTGGTTTAGTTAATAATATGACATTATCCTAAGAAGTATTCAAAATATTTATCACCTGCCTCTGCTTTTCTATAGTCAATAACATAGAATATTCTTTGTTTTCATTTGGTAAAGGATCCATGAGAAGAATCTAACCATATATACTCTCATATTTATCACTGAGACCCATAAGAAATTACAATAGTTTATCTCATGAACTCATATTAGCAATGAATTTTGCCATATCATATGTGTAGGTTCTAATAGCACCATAATTACACGTCAGCGTAAGCAACATATGCAAGAGTTCATCCTATAATCACTTGATCCTAGCAAAGTAGGTTGAAATAGTATTTAACCCTTGGGAGATTAAGGCTATCTCCCCCTTAATCTGATATAAAGTTGGACCATTGCTTTATCCTAACCTCTGTTTAATTTTATCGTATAGTTCTTTAGATAAGTTTGCATAAAAAAATTATTTGCTAGCTTTTTTGACGTAGAATTCAAAATCCATGAAATAACCATGCAATCCACCTTAATCCATTATTCATACTCATCATAATCTTCATGAGGCATCATACACTTTCATGCGATAAAGCCTAATTTGGTTTTAGTTCCTAATGCAATCTTCATCGCTTAACTCCATGAGAAGTAATTATTATTTGTTAGGAGTGTACTAAAGAGATTTAAATTTGGATGATCAGAAGATTATAAAATCAATGGATCTCCATTATACATGATTGTATGCTTCTTACGAGTCCCAATCTCCACCTGATGCTCATTAATTACTATTCACTAATCCATATGTGTAGTCTAGATCTTGATCTTTATTTGTAGGAGGAAGAGATTGATACAAAGAAAGAATGAAGAGAGAAGGAAAAGAAAAACCCTAATTTTGATCGAAATGCTATGATACAATATTGAAACAAGGACTTGGAAAAATTTGTTTATTATTATCACTTTACTATCAATAAGAAACTTACAAAGACTATTTATACTATCATAAGAAAATACCAAAATACCCCAAACTAACAAGATATACAAAGACATAAAAATTAATGTTGAATTATTGAAAATGATATAGCATTTCAAGTGAAGTACTATACATATGTAATAGTATATGACTGCTTTCAAGGAAATGAATGCATAAACATGTACACAAGGGATTAACCCTTGAGATGTTGTACATTAATTATAATAAAATAATTGAAGTATACATGTTGGTACCACCTTACATATTTATGAAAATTCTTAGAATATTAATTATATAAATTTTATATGAAGTCATTACAATAAATAAATTTGTATAAGAGTTATCTTATTGATTATGGAAGGAATGATTACCTTTAAAAGAAAAATAATTGTTTAAATATATATATGCTATATATGAGCTAAGCTAATTGTATAAAGGATGATATTATTAAATAAGGGTTAAGAAGCATAATAAAAAAATTATATATGTGATAGGTATAAAAAATGTTGAAGCCATAATTCCTATCCAACATAAAGACAAAGAAAAAAAGAGATTTATGCTAAATTACTTATAATAAATTATGATATGATATGTAAACTAACATGTGAAAGATGTTAAGTAAACCATTCTATATACATTTATGAGAATAATTTTACGGTAAGATGTTATTGAGATTCATTATTAACTATCAAGTAGAAAATGATTGATACACATTATATGGGTAATGCAAAGGGTTGTGAGGCATTATTTATATAGTTTATAATTGATAATTATTGACCTGTAATAAAAGATTGGTAGGCAATGTAAAAGTTTTATAGAGTACAAGTATAGAAGTATATGGAAATGTTAAATGCACTTAACAAGAAGATGAAATGAAAGTAATCAGTATTACTTCTTAGTCAATATTTTAAACTATTTGTAGTACTGATTAAAGTTCGAGTTAAGAGTGATTAATTTATACTGTGAGTTAATGGTAATGTTAATGTGAACATACATAGATATTATATACTTATTGGTTAGGAATTTATATAATTATAAAATGCTTGATGATTGATGTTTTGAAAGACTTCGATAGAGTGCAATTATTGAACTAATGATTATTATTGATTGCTATTCAATGAAAAAAACTAAAATTATATACATGTGATGAGTGTGTTAAATTAATATACTTAAATGAATTAGTACTTATTATATAGATTGAAATTATATAGTTTATATTTGGTGTTTAAAGTAGTCAATAAAAAATGTATTTATGCTTATTAATAAATATCTATAAATAAATCATTAGACAAATTGTAATACATATAAAGATGATAATTTTCATATGTAACCTAGTCATTATGGTTTAATAATGTTACTAATATTGATTATGTTTATGCTTAATTGCTAGTAACTCTTTAAATAAGATTAAAAGGTAAATGAATAGCAAGTTTAAAAGTGAATGCAATTTAGTAAAGTTGGTTAGTGTTTTTATTTTCATTCATAATTTATTTGTTGATTTTATTTAGGAAGTCAAGATTGCTCAATAAGTTAGTAAATTTTAAATATAATAGATTATGAATGTCTGATTAACATATTAGTTGATATGCTTATATGGATTAATGTTTTTATTGTGATAATAGTTATTTACTAGTATATATGAAATTATTGATAATTTACAAAAATATCATGAATTGAAGATGAAAGAGATGGTATATGTTTGTGTCTAATAACAATTGATCTATCAATGAGATTCACATGTAAAATAAAAGGCTTGCTTGATGCAAAAATATTATCATGAAATATTATGGATGTCTGGTTTAGTATTTGTTTATTTTCAAACATATGATATATTTATATTTAAAATGTTATCAATGTAAAAATGGGATGACATCATGCAAATGCATACATGATAAAGTCATGCATTATACATCATTAACATGACATTATGAAGGAATAAGGGAGACACCAGTGCATATATAAATATATATATACAAAGGATGTAATACGGGTGATGCTAGTATATTTATATATTATAAAAAAGAAGTACGGGGAAAACACTGATATATTTATATATTGGTATGATACAAAAATAAATGAGACATATATATATTAGAAAAATAAATTATTAAGAATATACCTAATATAGATTATGCACAATCAAAGAGAATGATACAATGATAAAAAAAATGATGAAATGATAGAAAAATGATGGAATGATAGAGAAATTGATGAAATGACAAAGAACAAAGGAATGCAATGCATATTTGCATTTCTTGACATATAACATATCATTGCTATGAGAAAGAAGAATGTAATACATATTTGCATTCATTGGGATAAAACATATCATTGTTATAATATTGATTTATAGAGTTAATATGTGGTTGATTCATGGTAATGAAGAATGGTTTGAAGAGTTATTGATAAAGAAATTATTTTAAATTATATTTCATTATTAATTATATATTTTTATTAGGCATAAAATTTTACTTATGATTTATTACGATGATAGTTCATTATTTATTTTATTAATCAATTATGTTTGTTATAAAAGGGGAATTGAGTTATATTTACAACACACTTATTATTAGGCATCATTGAGTTTTATATTTAATGTTTGTATTTTGATGAAAACAGGATAAGATAGACCAAAGAGGCATTCGTATCAAAGAAATATTGGTTTAGTCAGAACCCTCCAAGATACTATACGATCTTCAAATACATATTTGGATAGTATAACTTATTCTTAGTAGATATTTTTTTTATGCAACTATCATTATATAGTTTATGGGTAGTAAATATTTTATGCATGTATATGGTGTATAAACATTATGAGCAAGTGATTGATAGTATATTAAATAGCTAGTTAATATGCTTATATAACTAATTGAGTTATAAATGAACCATTGTAAATGATAAAAATAATAAAATGTTAACTAAAAATATAAAAATAAAAAATTATGCATCCTTTTATAGAATAATTAATAAATTCTAATCAATTAAGAATTTTATTAATCATTTTATGAAAGTATGTTTTGCTAAGTTAGGTGTTACAGAAGAAGTATCTTACTCTATATTAACAACACCAATATTCTTAAAAACTTTTTCTGAAAAAGAAAAATTAAGCATAGTTATAAAAATACATTTGTATTCACAAAAAAACACTTGTAAAATACTTTTTTTAATACTTCTATTATATCTTAAACTATCAATGTTGTTTGGATCCTTATTAACAGAATAATCTTCAACAAATTTTTCATACCAACCTCTTCATTTATAACATCAACTACTCATCATCATTAATATAAGCTTCCATTTTCATAGTATCTTTAATATTTGTAATAAAATTATCAAACTTATCTTCTTCATTATGATTTATTTTGAACATCATCATTACTATCTTCTACTTCAAATTTATTTAAATAAAAAGGTAAATAATTTATATTATTATATATATTTAATAAGTTTGTTTAAGCCTCGATTAAGTTCGTTTAAGTTCGCGATACATCAAAAATTTTAAAAAGTTTGGCTCGAGCTTGACTCAATTATAAATAACCCAACCTTGAATAAGGTAAAACTCAACTCGACTCAACTTGTCAAGCCCAGCCCATACCTGGAGTAACATGCTCTCGTAGCATACACAATGACCTCCCGTATGGAAAACCACTGTATACACTACAAGGGATACCTGTACATGTATAAGTAGATGTCGTATGGGGGCAACAGATAGTATGGCGGGGAAATCCGTAAACAGAACCAAACATAACCCTGGATAACAACATACATTCAATTGAATGAACATGTCAATAACAAAAGTATATCTATTAATATACAAAGGTTCTGATTACAATACTCGTACAACCCACCACGCAACTACCAATACATTACTGCCTCTCTCATATATACAAGCTACAATATGAGGCTACAAAAAGAAACTATGCTCGGCTGCTCCAGACCACCTCGAGACAGGGATTCGCTGTCGAATTCGCCTCCCCGCTGACGTTAGCTATCACTGCTCTGGGCCTTCTGCTGTAGGCTCGGAACCTACGTTCATCAATTGATAAACGCTGAGTCGAAGACTCAGTGGTACTTGCTATCACATAAAACATAAATAAACATGTCAAGTAACAGGCAATACGATGCAATGCTATGTTGTCCCGTTTCTGTTCCTGTTTTGTACTCACTTCCCTCTTTCCTTTTTCCCTTATTGTGCACAATATATTCTCATACTGGATCCCTATGTACCGGTACTCAACTCCCAAAGGAGGACAACTGTAATCCTGGCCCGTAGGCCCCTTTGTTATGCCTATGTCTCGAGACTCAACTCCCGTAGGAGGAACATAATATACGATTCCATTATGAAATCCTGTAATATATGATCTAGCATGCCTTTCCTCATTTTCTCTCGCTCTGTTTAGGCATTCACGCTCCCAAATGTCATGAATATGCTAACATGCGAGAGTATCAATGGAATCTCAAGCAAGAATCATAAAACCATACAAATTATAAGCTCATATCATCAAAT
>CANYBF010400374.1:0-14186 GCA_948192965.1 Dalechampia spathulata
ATTCCAATCTCAACTATACATCTAGCAAGCCTCAATCAATGAAATACAACTCAGAAACATGAGCCTTGACTTGATTCAAAGCTTCTAACAATCAAAACAAGTCGCTAGTGACTTGAAACAATCAAACTAGCACATACACAAATCATTAAGCACTAACCTCAATCGCAAGCAACCTCTAACTATAGCCAATGATCCTGTCCGCACTTGTATGCAACTTCTATCACTCGTTCTCTGATGTTAGAAGGGTTTAGAATCGATAAGCAGAAGATTTGGTAGGGTTTAGGGCGTTTTGCTTAGGAATTAAGAAATGAAACTATGGAAAACCGAGCTATTTTCTGCCTTAAAAGTCAAGTTTAAAGTCGCGTACGGCCGTACGGAAATCGGTACGCCCGTACCGACGCTAAAAGCCTGATACCTAAACAATCTACGAGTGATCGTACGGTCGTACCACCCGTTGGTACGCCCGTACGGGCACTGTTCATCTGATAAAATTACTGTTCACCTGAGAGCAAACTGAATTCCTGTGAGTTGCGGTACGGCCGTACGCCCATGTGGTACGCCCGTACGCACTCGAGGCTCTCAGTTCCCTGTTCCTTCTCTGTCTCGTACGACCGTACGCCCTATACGTACACCCGTACCACTTCCTAAACTCACATAACTTGCCTATTTGGCAAGCCTAACTCAACCCTACACAACCCAAACCTGTCTACCAACCCTGCAACACTTCAATACACAATCCTAAGCACAAATACAAGCCGTCCCTCATCCGACCGAGAAGACACGCTTCCCAATGAGGCGACGTCACACAGTCAAGCATATAAACACATTCATAGCCACATGAATACACATATACTCATTCACATACATTCGGACACATACCAATACATTAACATACATCCCTAGGTACACATATACGTATAACTCCTAGGGTCTCTATCGTGGGTGTAACACTTCTGGACGGACTCCTGCAGTTTTGTATATTTGTGCATAGACCCTTTTGTATTTGTATTTGGCAGTATACTAAATGTATTGTATAAGAATCCATGTATGTATATATCCAGGGTTTTGTATTTATTTATATATCTTTCTATTTGGATTTTTATACGAGCATTAGAGTTTTAAATCCCTTGTAGTATAATTGTTGTTTTTCTGAGACGTGAAAGCGATGGTTATGCTACGGGATCATCTTGTCATCCCTCGGATCTTGGGTCGGGGTGTGACATGTACAATAATAAATGTAAATATTATAACATTAAAAATAATAATTTAATATAAACATAATATTTCAGCATTTATACCATTTAATAATGTCACACACCATAAATAAATAAAATTATCACCTGTATTCATTTTTTTTATTATTATTTATATTTTTTTCCGTTCATTTTCATTCATAACCATTATTCGTTCTCAACCTTTCACATCATACTATCAATTATAACATTTCATAATCCTATTGCATCAATAATATTAAATGCGATGAAATATGATTTTGAAAATATAATTTATGAATTGTACTCTCCCTCATATTTTCCTTTGCCATTATCATTTCATTATCTCATTTATCTATGCACATTTCTATACTGGGTCTTTCATTTCATTTCTATGGTTTAACAAACAGGAACCCATTTAACATTCTTTTTATTTTTTTTCATTTCATTTCCCTTTCTGTTCAATTCCCATTGGAATTCATTTTATAGCCTAGTATATATCCATTTAACATTTCCTCCCGTTCACTCATTTTCCTCTTTCCTTATTTCTCCATATTATGCTATGACATGTTTAATACAATGATGCAGCTATGATTATGCATGATAATTACGTGACATAAATTATATAAATATTAATTTAATGTATTTATATTAATTTATTAATAATGTTCCTTTATTGATCAATTAATGATCAAAAAACACTAGCATAAACTTATAATCGATTTCCCTTTGTCTAGATTACTTGGTGGAATAACTATCCTCAGAACCACCTAACATAATACAATATTCTTATTTAATTAAAAAATTGAATACCATTATTAATTATATAAAATTCACACCTTTACAAACCCATCGCAATATATATATATATAATGAAATTCTTTCATTCTTGAAAACTAAATTTAAATAAATTTTTGAACAATATATTATACGTAAAAAAATCAATCCATTCATTTAACTAAATAATTCATAGGTTAATTTAAAATTATATATATATATATACATACTAACTTTTAATGTCATTAGTAATAGAAATCTCATTAGCTTAAAATAACTTAACTTTTATATTACAATAGACTCACTAAGCTTCATTACACTTATATCAATTTTTTTTAAATAGTTAATTCATGAAATAAAATTTTAAAAAATCTATTTAAAATACTTCCTTTAAAACCTTAAAAAATATATATCTTTTAATTTCCACTTTAAATCGATGAGAATTATTATATAGTATGAAATCGAAAATTCAATATATTCCTAATTATCATTCATATTCCACATGTAAATTATCATAAATTTATTTTTTGATAAAATTATATTTTATAAAATAATTCAAAATTGAATGCATTATAACTTTCACACAATATAAATAATAAAAGAATATCATAACTAGTATTGTCAAAATAAATCACAATTAAACACTTTTATTACAAAACATAATTCAAACTCAATAATCAATTTATTCACATTATGTAATTCAATAATAAATAAATAAGCAAATTTATAAATAAATAAATGCATAATACTCATATTTGAATTTTATATAGTACTAAACATATAAATCATATAAATACATTTATATAATAATTTTGACTTTAACTTCTTAAAAATATTTGAATATAATTATGACTTTTAACTTCTTAAATATTTGAATATATTATTTAATTTCATGTATCATTTATAATGAATATATTTAAAAATATATAAAAAATACTCTATATATTATAGTCATATAATTCATTAATTTTTTAAAAAATGAGAAAATATTTTTTCTTTATAATTTTTTTATCTCTTTAATAAATATGAAAAATAAAATAAACATTTATATTGATATAAAAATTAATTTTAAATAAAAAATGCATCAAAATAGAATACTTATTGATATGATATACTTTCATGAAGTAGGTAGATCGTATGGTTGAAAAATAGTTTTAGTCAGATTAATTGATTGACAAGCCATGTTTACTCTGGATCGATGGAGGAAAGTACATTCCATTGCTCTTGATTACTATAAATATGTTAATGAAGTTTATTTTTCATAAACAAATATTTACTTTACCAACATTTCTCAAAGACAATGATAAAAAAAAGTATAAAATAATATTTATTATTGAGATGAGGGATATAGTATAGGGTTGGAAAGCTTAGAACCAGCAACTTCTAAATATAAAAATTATGAAAAATTTTATAAAATTTTGGTATTTAACATTTAAACATGAATAGTGTCTAAATTATACATCGTTAAAATTTCAAATTTTATGTCACATTCATATAAAATCAAACTCAAACTGCTAAAATTTAATAAAAATTTGATTTATATCATTTAAAATAACATATCATTACATTTTATTTACAATATATAATCCAAATATGGTAATGTAATAATGAATTATACTTTTTATTGAATTATACAATTAGTTATATTATATTATTATATATTTTATCAAATATGATGTTCTATTAATTTCTTTTATTATTATTATCAAATCAATTAAGGTGGATGCCATTTTTATAAATAATTTTTGAAAATTTATTATTTATGGGGAAAACATAAAATTTTCATAATTTTTAAATTGTTATTTCTAATTTTTTCTTATATATAAATACGGGTTTTTTTTTGCAACATGAACAAAATGGGTCTGTAGTGAGACTACATCGTAGAGAATAAATGATGGGCTTAGGCCTATAATAAGCCCATGTTAAATCTAAAAGAAAAATCTAACGGCTAAAAAGCAAACAATGGATAGAAATCCGGCGGCCAAGATCTTACACGCTCTCTTGAAGAGGAGAGCTGACGTCACTTGCAACAGGTATTTTATTTGAATGTTTTTCTGTTTGGTTTCAGTATTTTCCCCCCGATTTGCTCTCTGTTTTCATAGTTTATTGATCCTTTATCAGTTTCTTTCACGATCACGTTTGTTGTTTAAATTAAATGTTTCTCGTTTCCAGCGATGCTCGGTTCAATATGGCGTGAATGTTTCGTTCTCTGTTTTTGTTTGATCATTCACTAGACTCTCATTTGATTACAAAGAAATCACAGTAGTTTGCGTGCCTTGATTGAATAAGAATTTGTCTTTGGTTATTTTGCGATTGCTTTGGTGCAGGGCTTCTTTTGCCGACAATTCTTAACAACGATCACAACCTGCCTTTATTTGGTTATTGCCATTGTGAACTATGTTGACGTCTACCGGATTACTTCACAGTTTTTTTTTTTTTTTTTTATGAAATGGAGGAACCAGATACATCTCATAGCAATAATCTGCTAAACTCTTTAGGAGCGTTAGCAATATTACCCCTACTAACAAGTAGGAATAGGTTCTGAGAACATCAATCCACTATAACATTTGCAGTCCTCCTAATGTATCTTATAGAACAACCCACAAAGGCTGTAAGTTTCATTCTAATTTCTTCCACAATGCTCTCTATCTCCCAGGAAATATCATCAGCGCGATCTTGACAGACATTTGCCACCACTAATGAGTCAGTTGTGAACAGTACTTCTGTGATCTTGTCATTGTCCATAAATCCAACTGCTTCCCTTAAAGCTATAGCCTCCGCTATCAAGATTGCAGCAGCAAAGAGGGCCTTCCCTCGATCCTCCCTAACTACGAAAGTTACTCGACGGCTTCCACCCTTCTCTTCGAAAGATGCATCAACATTGCATTTTAGTGGATCCTTTTCCGGAGCTTTTCAAACGACCTCACCTTGATGTTCCGTTTGGCTGTAACTATGATTCATGGAATCGGCCTTGTTTTCCCTGTAATATTACTACCATCATATTATCAATTAACTTTTGGGATTGGATTTCATTGTTTGGTGCTGCTGCAGCGAGTGTAGAGAGAGAGCTTTGAAGAATTATCATGGAGTTAGGGGCCGAAGTGGTAGAGCCTGCATGTTGTTTCAGTTTCCAGCCTGGTCCAGCCATTTAGGTACTTTTCTTTATGTTTTTACACAATGTCACACATATGGGGGAAGCGTTCGGTTTCCGGTTGCTTCTTTTTGAAGTATATTTCAAAGCAAATCGATTAAGTTGAAAATTAAATTCAAGAAATTAAACTGAATTGAATTATTAATAATAAATTGATTAAATTAACAATTGAATATAAAAGAATTGAAACTAAATTGAATGAAATATAAATTACAAATCTGAAAATTGAGCCATGAATATTTATTGTTAACACATAAAATTATATTATTTTTAATTTGATTTTTTGATTTTTCTATTAATTCTATTAATGAAAAGATATACCAGTTTCGAATTGATCAATTCTATTTATGGAGTTTTTGTTATTATTAATCCCATGATAGGGCACTTTCCTTTAATAATAATGTTTTATATCTATTTAAGATTAGTGTAAAACTAATCTTACCAGTGCTTAAAAGATTAATATTTTATATTCATTTTAATATTTTCAATTCAATGATCAATTTAAATATTATTATTATTAAATATATTAACTTTAAATCACTAAATAAATAATTATGAAATAATAATCAATAACTCAACTGCTATCATAACCATTAATTTCATCCGACAGGATCTAAAACGTTAGAATAGTTTTGTTCTTATATAGAATGATTTAACAGAATAACAACGGAGAGTCTCCATACGTAAATTAGGAGATTGGTCGAGGAAAGTAGAATCCAAGCCCTTTGGTTCTCGCAACAACAGTCGCATATGGTTTGATGTGGACATTTTGTCATGAAATTGGTTATACGACACATTTTCTTCCAAGAAACCAACCCAATAAAAATAATACCACCCACGAGCAACAATTGTTTACTTGTATCAATATTTCACACCTAACATTATTTTTTTCTTGAAAACAAAAATCCCATATACTATTAAGCATGCGTAAGGACATTCATGATGACGAGACATTCACCTCATCCGCTGTCTTCTAATTCTAACCCACTACCATATAAATATATCTTATCTTGTAATGTAAAATTTGGACAATAAGCACCAATATGAACTAAAAGATGAAATGGTCAAACCAATTACAACAACACTTTAACTACTCTCATTATATATATATATATATTACATAACAATGTTATGTAACAATGATAAATACGAAAAGAAGAGCAAAAATAGAAAACTCTGTTCTAAATAAGACAGAGAAGGAAAAGAATCGCCAACAACTATAAATCTCGTTGTCTTTATTTAATCAGTATCCTGTAGGAAACTCGCAATTTCCATACCCTGCAATTAGAAGAATATTTATCCCGTTTAGTCAAATAAAGTATATTATAAATTCCAGAGGTAATTAATTAGTTTAAAATTGCCTATTTGTCCATTAAATGAGCTAATTGTATGAAGTTATGCAAACAGAGAAAAGGATTGTGTACTTACTAGGAGGTTGAGAGACCACATAAGCCGTACCGCCGAAATTACACGAGCCGGTGGCACCAGCCTTCTTTTGATAATAGCTGTTAAACGCATAAGAAGCGTGGGCCCCTATTGTGTTAGGATTAAAACACGTGGCACCTTCTTGAATAGGACGACAATCGGCACCGCCTTCCCCACATGCATAATCAATCGCAGCTTGTAGCTTTTCTTTTTCGGCTTTCTCATTGGCCACGCACCAAGTCTGTCCAACGGTCGTCTTTGACACCTCTCCACTACCTCCTGTCATCGGAGGAGCCTGACCGTTGTTCTGATTGACCGGAGTTGACGTTTCTTTCTGACTGAGTGATACGTCGTATACTTTCTCCTCATTGGGGTAGAATAGTCCAAAATTTCTCTCTGATGTGGGACCGGGTTTTTGATTCTCATTAAACAAAGCAAACAAGTAAACGTTGAGTGGGTCCTGAGGTCTTAAAGGTGTCCCATTTCCCGTTAATACCCTTTTCACTAAATTGCCATTATACGACGCCGCATTGTCCTCAGTTGCGCCAACCTCGTTTGCATCACCAAGAGAAGGCCATCCAGTTTCGGTCACAACCATCTTTACGTCGTCGTATTGAATAGCTTTCATGGCAGCGAAAACGGCGTCGAGTTGGGCCTCCAGTAGACTGGAATACTTTAACCCGTTACCCGAATCCACAACTCCTGGATTTTCCTTAAACAAAGCGTAGTCTAAAGAGACTTCTTTAGAATTTCCAGAGTAAGCAAAAAAAGGGTATGCATTAACCATGAAATAGGAACCAGTTTTACGTAAAAATTCAAGCATGGGTTTCATAACGGGTTCAATCAATTCGGATTTAAAAGATCCAGCTGAAGATGGGTATGAATTCTGCAATGCACTCAAAGCTACAGCACTGGAAACTTTGATGGATGAAAGGTTGTATTTGACAAGAGAGTTGTACACATTTTTCATGGCAGGAACAAGGTATCCAGTTGTGTTTTGTGGGTCAACAAAAACTTCATTACCTACAGCAATGGCTTCAATTTGTGTTTTCGGGTAATATTGAGAAATATTGGATTTTACCCAGTTATCAGCAAATGATTGATCAGCGGCTGTAGAGGCAAGAAGCTCGTTAGGCAGAGAAACGACGACGTTTATACCCGAGCCACCCAGCGCAGTCAAAACGGTAGAATCGGTGTCGTAGAGCTTGACATGGGTGATTCCTTGGGATTTTAGAAGGGCGACAACCTTGTCAGGAGTTGGCAAATTGTTCGCCACTCTGCCGTAGTTCACACCAATCGTACCTGCTGCATCTGCAAATTCAATAAAAAGAAACAAAAACATCAACACTAGACAACGCTAAGAATCTCATTTGAAAGAAAGGGTAAGAAGAATTCATCCATATACCAGCAAAAACGAGGAAGGAAAGAAGGAAAAGGAAGCGTGGGAATGGAAATGAATGAGAAGCCATGCTCTGGTTCTCCGTTTCTGAGAGGAAACAGAGAGAACGAAATTAGAGTTTCTTTTTCTTAGTGATCGTTTATATAGAGAGGAGTCTGAGTTTATTTATATTTTTTGATATATTATAAATTTAATTAAATTTTAAATAAATCTAATAAATATATATTATAAAATAATTTTTTATTTAAATAAAATAATTCTTAATAAAAATATTAAATTTCATCAATATTTATAAATTTATATTAATAATTAAATTAAAAAATATTTTTATACATTTATATTTTTATAAAATTTTTAAATTATATATTTACAATTAAATTATTTGTATATAAATTAATAAATGAATTTATAAAATTTTTATTCAACTAATTAATAAATTTAGATGAGTTAAATATTATCTAATTTTAATTTGATTCACTTATTAAATAAACTTAAATCAAAATTAATGAATGGTTAATCTCATAAGTATTGTTACAATTTGATGAATGTAAGAAGTTATTCTTCTATGATTATTTATTGAAATATTTATAAAAACTATTAGATGTTTGCTTATTAAAAAATTATACTTTAAGTTATTGATAAGATATTATAATTGATGATTTATAATTTAAATAAATATGATATATCATATATAAAGTAGATTTATTTTATATTTTTATATATATTTATAAGGTAAAGATATAAGCTTTATGTTGAATATTTCAATAATTTTTGAACATTTTATTCCAAAAAAAAACAATATGATATGAGAAGATAATATTATAAAATTGGTTATGCATTTTTCGGAAATAATTATTTAAAATATATAAATTTTATATTAAACTAGTTTTAAACAATTATTAAAAGAAAATAGGATTTTTCATATCGCATGGGAAAAAAAAAAAGAAGAGAAATGGGTAGTTGCAGGGTAACGGCGACCTCACCATAAAAGCCACCAACTTGACCGTTTCAACCACTTATCGATTGCTACTTCGTAATGCACGGTGATTTTTACAAATAATAATTATATAATGAGTTAATTTTGGTGGTATTATTATTATTATTATTATTATTATTATTATTATTATTATTATTATTATTATTACAACAGAAGGTAATAAAAGGAAGGTGGCCTACTACTCTCGACTTCATAAAGAAAACAGTTCAAAATATTTTCTAGAAGGAAATATCAAAAAAATAAAAAATACTGGTAAATATATTTTCCTTTTAAATTACTATTTCAATAAATAGTAGTTAATACGTTATATTTATTTTGTTATACCTTTATTTAATCATTTTATAAATCAAATGATAATTAATAATAAAATAAAATTTCTCTTTTATAATTAAAATAAAAAAGTAAATATTTAAATTTATTTAGATAAATCATTACGAATTTCTTGAGATTAAGATTTAATTTTTAATAAATTTTTTCTTTTTTACAACTTAATCAAAATATTAAGATATTTTTATTTTATTTATTAAGATATTCAAATCATTTTTAGATATTATTTAATAACTTAAAGTTTTGAGTTAATGATTTTCTGATATAATATTTAAAATTTTTATGATAAAAAAATGTAAAATTTAATAGGATAAAATTTTCAATTACTAAATAATGAATTTCAGTTATATTATGTATATTCACACTTTAAATCTAAAAAATATTAAAAACATATTAAATTATTTCTATATCTTATTTAATAATTAATAAATCTTTAGAGAATATAAATAATTATTAGGAAAGTCTGAAATAAACATATAAATACATTGGTATGAATATAGAAGAAAGGATATATATCTTGGTAACGAAGGATGCATGAGGTGGAGAAAATAAATACAACCACTTGACTTTTTTTCTACTTGCATGTCATTGTGTACCCATTTGGAGTCAAACCCTACAAACAATATTATTGCCAATATTGCTTGTGATGTCCTACCACCAACTTACCTCTTAATCTTCAATCCTGTGATGTGTTTGTCATAAACTACCGACTGATAGTTCTTTTTCCCTTTAATCCTATGTCATAAGATGATAACACCTTCCCTTTTAAGAAAAAATACATTTCAATCATTTATACCTAGGAATTCATCTTATAATCGATTAAATTTTGTCCAAATTCTCTAATTTTTGTACTAGAAATGATCAAATTATATTAACAAATAAAGGGTGTTTTTGATAATTAATTATTAAATACAATCTAAATAAATAAATAAGATAAACTTTAAGATTAAAAAAAAAAGTAGATAATTGTGTCGGAGGAGGAGGTAGACTTGAATAAGAAGTTATGGAGATAGCAAGTTCATAGTTTTGAACACATTTACAGTATAATTGAATTAAGCTTGCAAAAGAAATATTAATATTTCAACAAAATAATTATGATGAAGACAACATGCATTTACGCCACCAATCAATAGAAATATTATTGGGCGATTGGTAGGGATGAAAATGAAAGGCCGCAAGCAATTTCGTCTGAAGCCCCCTTCAAAGCCCTTCTTTCTATGATCGTTTTCGTGTCGACGGATACATACTAACAGTCGACAAATTTGAATTTGTTTATCGGATTCACATCCCATTTCTTATCCCGACTCTAAAGAAGTTTTTGATCGATCTAAAAATTAAAATTATTAAATGAAATATAATGATGATTTTTATGCATATTAATATATCTTCCTATTTGAATATCCATCAAATTTGAAATGCATCCACATTTTCATTCATAACTTCTGTCATATTATATCTAATAAATCAAGAAATAGTTTAATCTAAAAATTTAAATTAATAATCGAAGTGTAATAATATATATTTAAAAGATTGATAATGAATTCCTCCATTGTATGAATGGCCTTTCAATCAGGCATATGCAAAGTATTTTATATTCAATTTTAAATTAATTAGTTACATTTTGCATACACTATCAAAATTCATAATAAAAAAGCTTTAAAAAAATTATATATATATATATATAACGAATAAAAATAAAAATAAAAATATTTTAAAAATGTTTTATTGAAGTTTTATACACATTTTAATGTAATAAGAAAAATATTTTTATTGTTCAATAGGAAAATAATAATTATTTGAAGTATAAAACTTGATTTCGTCAAGACAACAACACATGATTTTGTTTTGTTCAAAGTTTGACATACCAAGTCATCAAGATAACGATTTTCATTATTAAATGCCACAACCTTACCCCCTTCCTATTTGATCTTCTCTTTTGCTCTTCATTTTAATATCTAATTTTAATTATTAAATTATCATTGAAAACGCAATAAATCTTTAGAATAAATGGAGATGAATAAAATTTGATGGTTTTGGTTCAATTTTTTTATATTTGGTTTAGGTTTTATGATGATTATTTTCAGTTTTTAGTTTGAATATATATTTGATTAATTGAACTAAATTAAACAATCCAATTAAAAAATGATATCATTTCATGCATTACTAATTTATTTAGTTTTTTTTTTCAATTTTTATCTTATGTAGTTCATTTTTGATTTAATTAGTTGATTATTTGTTCAGTTTTAGTTTTAATTTTTAGATTTTTAGTTTGAAATTCATATCAAAATCAATAGAAAAGACTAAATGCTCGTCTCTAAAAATAAAATAATCGAAATTGGAATCAAATAAAATCCGAATGAGACAATAAATATTTTGGTTGCACATCCAATTAAAATGATATTATCTTTAGAACATGAAAAATAATGAAATTTTGGTAATTTTATATGATTTGGAAGTGGGATTAAAAAGGGCCCAATAGCCTTTTGGATGAGGACGAGCACAAAAGTCCATGGCATCACCCACTTCAACCCATATATTTATTGTATTAATAGTCTTTGATAATGATGATTAATACTAATTAAACAAAAGCTATTATTAGCTCTGCCGTCGTCATTTTTGTCTAATGCTGTTATTTTACATTTCACAAGTAATTATAGTTGAATAAATTAACTATAATTATTTTATAATAAACTAATTTCACAAGTAATAGTTTTTTAATATAATCAACCTATACTTGTTTAAACCATCAATATTTGCTTTCTATCGAGTGTTGAAATGTTCAAATTTGTATATATTAACTATATATATAATTGTCATTATACCAATAATAAAAAAAATGTTGTAATAATGAATTGTATTTAGATCATATTAATTTATGAATGTAATAAATTTATGATTTATTTAAATATGATTTAAGATTTTAATTCTATCAAAAATTTAAATCTAAATTTTATTTGCATTTGACATAAATAACTTAATATGATCTATTTAACTCGATTAGTTCATATATTATATCAATTTGACATGTTTGATATGAAATAACTCGATAATATAAAATTATATAATTAATGTATAAAAATAAATTAAGAATAATGTGGTTTTACAAAAAATTTATTGATCAAACTGATAATTTGCATTATCAATGTCTTTCTTCATGCTTAAATAACCAATTTCATCATGTTTTCATGCATTTATAGTAAGCTTAGCAACATATTATATGATGTTTTGCATATGTTTTTATCTTGTTTACATTTTATTCATGAATTTGCATACTTGAAGTTTATTTATTCATTTTATCCTTGTTTTACTTAATTTTCATAGATACTTTACATAATCTAAGAAACTACTTTAAGAAGATAAGATTTATTTGCTTTTATTTAGTTGTTTTAGGTCTTCATTCATAACTTAATCATTAACTTAAGTATTAGTTGTGTAATTTTCCTAGATAAGCTTAAAAAGTGAGGTTTTAATGAGCCACACGAGTCTTACACGACTCGTATAAGGACCTACACGAGTTGTGTAGGTCTCGGTCTCCTCTGTGCAAGTTTCCCCTCATCACTTTTAGTTACCCACGAGTCATACACGACTCGTGGAAAGCTATACGCGAGTCGTGTATGACTTGCCCATTTAGCTTTCCCTTTGCATTTTCTTTGATGCCTTGTTATCTCACCCCTCTACGCCTCTTACATGAGTCGTGTAAGCACATACACGACTCGTTGATAGCTCGGACCTCCACTTTTCTCCCTCATTTCTACCCCTTCGAGCCGCACACGACTCGTATACGGTATTTTAGCTTGTTTTTCCATCTTTTTTCTTCACCGTTAGATCATGGAATGGAAGGTGAGGATTAGAAGGGCAGTTTTACAGAGGGATATACGTGAGTTGAGGGGAAGAATGAGGGCAGTCGGGGGATATTGAGAAGAAAATTAGGGTTTTGGGGAGTTGAGAGAGAAAACTAAGAACAAGAGATTAAAAACCTTGCTAACTAGTGTTAATCCTTCTTAATCTGCAGCAGTTGAGCTATCAAGACATTGAAGAAGCTTGCTAGGAACCGGATTGGACGAGTTGGAAGGTCTGAAGCTGGGAGCAGCTGAAGATTTATTTCTCGAGTTCATTATATTAGTGCTATCTCTTTTCTTCCCTTCATTATTTTCTGAATTGAACCATGGTTGTGATATTTACATTTTTATCTGTTCTGTTATTTCAGTATTTTTCCTTTATGACCTAATCTAGAATTAGGGTTGAATGATATGATACTATTGCTTTATCCTTATTAATGAATCAGTTGATCTTTACGTTTCCATGTGGCATTGACACTCTCAATATATTCTGTTAATGAAATGATGGTCAATTTCTTTAATCGAATATTACATAGTTGTTTTAATTGCTTTGAAAGAAGAATTATATTGACTGATCATGTATGGACACACCTAATGTTTAATTACCTAGACATAGGAGTTAAAGATATTGGGAAGCTTAAATGTGATCTTGGATTCATCATTGAATTAGATTTAACGGTCACGAAAGTAGTATGTAAATCTATCTTTAATAGGTAATGGGTTTCTGGCAAGAAAGTTATTACATATAAACATTGCTTCGAGGTCTTAACTGATATAATTAATAAAATACATTGGATAGTCCATGCATTCATCCCTAAAATTACTCGTACCATATGTAAAATAACCATTAGTTTTAATAATAGGTTAGCTTAATAGATTCTAAAACTTGACTACTGAAGTTATCACCTAAATAATCAATGAAATTAATGTCTAGTACTTGATTACCGTCAGTCCCAGTGAACGACACCCTTATACTGCAGTTGCGACCCGTATTTTTGCGGAGGCGTAGTTACATCATTAAGGAATATAAATTTAAAGTTTGTTGAATTATTTGCACGTT
>CANYBF010400449.1:0-46713 GCA_948192965.1 Dalechampia spathulata
TTATTAATTTTATTAACAAATTATGTGATGTAATATTCCATAAATTATTATTATTATTTAAAAACATAAAATAAAGAATAATTTATTTAATTTACGTGGTAAGATATAATTATGTGAATATGGATTTTAATTTTTACAAAATAACCGCTTTTGTTCATTAGGATATATTTATGTGATTTAATTAAGTTTATTATAAATGAATATTATTTTTATTTATTTATTTTTCCATTTAGTCATTTTCTCAAATTAATTTGAATTTTCATTTAAAAAGAGGTGATTTTTAAAAAATATTATTTTTCTAAAGTACGAAAACTCTATAAAAACTATATTCACGTTAGTTGTTAAAATAATTCAATCATTATTTCTTGTAATTTTCAAATAAATATAATTTATTTGAGAAAAGGAAATCAATCAATCGGAAAGCGGTTCCTTGGTATTGACAATCTGATTTGTTTTTATTACCAGTTCATGAGGGTAAAGCTGCAACGCCCTCTGAGAGCGCAACCATGGCAACCCTATCAGTTCTACCCCAAATAACACCGGCAAGAAGCTATAACTGGTGGCTCAGAATCTCCATCTACATATTCTTTATTCTCTGTGGCCAATCTGTAGCTCTTATACTGGGAAGAATGTACTTTGTCAAGGGTGGAAATAGCAAATGGATGGCCACATTAGTCCAACTTGGTGGATTCCCTGTTCTTATTCCTTTCTATTATCTCATTAAACCCAAATTTCCAATCACAGATGATGAGCTTGGCACAAATTCTCCATCTGTGCTCAAACTTTCAGCAGTCTACGTGACAATTGGCCTGCTTGCAGCAGCAGATTGCTTCCTCTATTCAGTTGGGTTGCAATACCTTCCTGTTTCAACTTACACTCTTTTATGCTCTTCTCAACTCGCTTTCAACTCATTTTTCTCATTTTTCCTCAATGCCCAGAAGTTTACTCCATTCATAATCAATGCTTTAGTCCTGCTGACAATCTCTTCTGTTCTTCTCGTCTTCAACAATGAATCCGAAAATCCAACTGGAGTTTCTAAACTGAAATATGCGATTGGTTTTGCTTGCACTATTGCTGCTTCTGCTGGATATGGACTTGTCCTGTCATTGACACAGCTTGCCTTCAAGAAAGTGATTAAAAAGGACACTTTCAAGGCTATTATGGATATGATAGTCTATCAGGAAATAGTTGCAAGCGCTGTTACTGTTGTTGGGCTTTTTGGTAGTGGAGAATGGAGTGATTTGACCGGAGAAATGAACAGCTTTCGATCAGGGAAAGTCTCTTATGTGATGAACTTAACTTGGACAGCTATATCTTGGCAGCTTTTTGCTGTTGGATGTGTTGGATTAATATTTAATGTTTCTTCATTGTTCTCCAATGCTATAAGTGTTCTAGGTTTGCCTATTGTTCCTGTGTTAGCTGTGTTTGTTTTCCATGACAAAATGGACGGAATCAAGGCAATTTCATTGGTGTTGGCTATATGGGGTTTCATGTCCTACTTCTATCAGAATTATCTTGATGATCAGAAATCGGATGGTGAAGCTAGAAATGGCAATCATGTTTCTAAATCTACCAATACTGTAACTTTACCAGAAGAGTAGCAAGCCAACACTTTTAGGTTACAGAAACAATCTCGCAACTGTATTCCAGAACATTATCCTACCCAAAAGATGCCAGAAATTTCAACTTGGAGTACTAGAAATGGAATAACTTGTACTTGCGAGTTCGTTCCGTTATGGATCTTCCAGTACTCAAATTATTCAAATCATATAGTTCTAGTTATAATCCTTGTAAGAAAGCTAGTATCATCTGTTTTGATTTCCTCTTCCAGATTTACACTCCGTAAGCTCTGTACTGTAAACTACATAGCACCTGCCAAACAATTGAATACATAATTTACGTCTTTCGGTGAATCCTGACAAGTTCTCATCTCCATTGTTATTGCATTTCAGAAACAAATGTATCTCCTCAAGTAACAAGAAGCTAACATCATCCACAAACTTCAACTTCCCTTTGATTACCGCCATACTCGGGTTTTTTCATTCTCCTCAGCGGCAAATCTGCTGCCTGATCGTACAAGGGCCCCGGAAATTACCGGAGTGTTTTCACCTCTACGTTTTTCACTTTTATGAACTTGACTCATAAATGCTGAAATTAATTTTAAAAAATAAAATATGTTATTTATAATTTTATATCAATTAATTTTGCTATGAATTTATTTATTTTTTCAATTAATATGTTTTAATAACTGCAAGGCGTAGTTTCTTTTGATTCATTTTTTCATAATCGATTTGAAAAATTAAATAGAGAATGTTTAGAAATTCTTTTAATTCCATTAATTTTTTAAAAAGCTTTTAATCTTTAATAAATTATAAATACTTATAAAATAAGTTACCTGTCATTGTTTATAATTTCTACTTGTATTATTTTTATTTATTTTTAAAAAATTATGAGGTAAAAAGTTTTACTAAATATTTTTTAAAAAAATTTAATGAAAAAATTATCAAATTTCATTAAAATTAAATAAGTTTAATTAAGGAAAATATTTTTAAAAAACGATTAATAGGTAATTATGAATAATAATGTTTATTTGAGAAGAGCTTTTCAGATATGAAATTGAATTAATTAAAAAACTCGAGAATTAAATCTAAAAAATTTGAATAAATTATTTTAATTGTGGCGATGAGATGATGAAGAAGACAAATGAGCATTGTGGAAGAAAAGGTCAAACCAAACTAAATAATACGAGTAGGTTTAGCTGTAGCCACTTGTCTCGACTACACTATATAACTGGACCGCCCTTTTTTACCTGCTAAAAATTGCATGATTTTTGCAACTCAGAATTGCTTCATTTCATATCGTTTCATTTTACCCTGAAACTCTGTCTTCTCTGCAACCCATTCTCCCCTTCATCTTCTTCCACAGCATGGACCAAAATCAACAACCGAAACTTCAGATCTTCGGTAAGTTATATATACATATATATATATGTTTTCCTTTTTCTTTCGTTCACTTGCATGCATGATCTTGTAGGATATATATATATATATATATATATATATATATATGATAAGTTATATATCCATGTTACCTACGTATACATACACTCGTTTATCGCTCATGATTTGTAAGCAAAAAATTAAGTAAAAATATTAATTTTTTGATAAAATATTCTTGCTCAAACAATGGAAAAAAAAAAAAGAGTAATTCAATGATTATTTAATTTTCTCAAAAACTTATAAAATCAAAGATTAAAATGCTTTACAAAAATTATACTATTTGGAAAAAAAATTTAATCCATCTGGAAGCGTTCTTGGTGTTGTTAATCTGATTTGTTCTTATTATCAGTTCATGAAGGTAAAGGTGCAACGCCACCTGAGACTGCAACCATGGCAAACCAATCAGCTCTACCACAAATAACACCAGCAAGAAGCTATAAATGGTGGCTCAGAATCGTAATCTACATATTCTTTGTTCTCTGCGGCCAATCGTTAGCTCTTATATTGGGAAGAATGTACTTTGTCAATGGTGGAAATAGCAAATGGATGGCCACCATAGTACAACTTGGTGGATTCCCTGTTCTTTTTCCTTTCTATTATTTCATCAACCCCAAATTTTCGAGCACTGATGATGAGCTTGGCACAAATTCCCCATCTGTGCTCAAACTTTCAGCAGTCTACCTAACAATTGGCCTGATTTTTGCAGCAGCTTGCTTTCTCTATTCAATTGGGTTGCAATACCTTCCAGTTTCAACTTACACTCTTTTATGCTCTTCTCAACTCACTTTCAACTCATTTTTCTCATTTTTCCTCAATGCCCAGAAGTTTACTCCATTCATAATCAATGCTTTAGTCCTGTTGACAATCTCTTCTGTTCTTCTCGTCTTCAACAATGAATCCGACAACCCAATCGGAGTTTCTAAACTGAAATATGCGATTGGTTTTGCTTGCACGATTGCTGCTTCTGCTGCATATGGACTTTACCTGTCATTGACACAGTTTGCCTTCACGGAAGTGATTAGAAAAAAAACTTTCAAGAGTGTCATGGATATGATAATCTATCAAGAAATGGTTGCAACCGCTGTTTCTGTAATTGGGCTTTTTGCTAGTGGAGAATGGAGTGATTTGACCGGAGAAGTGAACAGATTTCAGACAGGGAAAGTCTCTTATGTGATGAACTTAACTTGGACAGCTATAGCTTGGCAGATTTTTGCCGTTGGATGTATTGGATTGATATTTGATGTTTCTTCATTGTTCTCCAATGCTATAAGTGTTCTAGGTTTGCCTATTGTTCCTATGTTGGCTGTGTTTGTTTTTGGTGACAACATGGATGGAATCAAGGCAATTTCAATGGTGTTGGCTATATGGGGTTTCCTGTCCTACGTGTATCAGCATTATCTTGATGATCAGAAATCAGAGGGTGAAGCTGGAAATGGCAATCATGCATCTAAATCTGTCGATACCGTACCTTAACAAAGGAGTAGCAAGCCGATATATACTTTTTGGTTACAGAAACAATCTCGCAAGTGTATTCCACTACATTATCCTACCCAAAAGATACCAGAAATTTCAACTTGGAGTACTAGAAATGGAATAAGCTGTACTTGCGAGTTCGCTCCGCTATGGATCTTCTCGTATTCGAACTATTCAAATCACAGAGTTCTAGCTATAATCCTTGCTAGAAAACTAATAATATCTGTTCTGGTTTCCTCTTCCAGATTTACATTCTGTAAGCTCTACCTATACCTGTAAATTACGTAGCAACTGAAAAGAAAACTTATGTATTTTGCCAAATCCTGACAAGTTCTCATCTCCATTGTTATTGCATTTCAGAAACAAATATATCTCCTCAAGTAACAACAAGATAACATCATCCACAAATTTCAACTTCCCTTCGATTTCCGCCATAGCCAGATTTTTCATTCTCCTCAGCGGCAAATCTGCTGCCCGATCGGACAAGATCCCTGGAAATCACCAGAGTGTTTTCACCTCTACTTGCCCACCGTAATGCATCTTTCGTTATTTTTCCTCTTTTGACATCAAAAACATGATATTCATCTGGACCACAAACTTAGATTTCTCTTGGGCTTCATGCTAATCAGCTTTCAAGTTAATTAATAAGAGCCAAATTATGTCTAAAATGGGTAGTTGACGTTATCCAAAGTCTTGTTAATTATCGGATTGAAACATAATCATACAACATGTTTGAAATAATAATTTAATTTTCTTTTTTAATTATAATTAATATCTAATTATTGATAATGCTTTCTATTATTAATATGTTTTATGATTTCTATAAATAAAAAAGGGCAATTCGAAAAGGATATTTTATTGACTTTTTAATGCCTATCTATAAATATTTATAAATATTTACAATGTTTATAATATTAATCTACACTAATATTATTAATTCGTATAATTCTGAACATATATGTATGTATGTATGTACGTACGTGTATAGACATACATGCATACGTATGTATATGTATGAATATCTACAAAAAAATGATAAAAAATATTTAAGGAAAATAGAAAAGGTATTTCTATTACCAAAAGCCCATGCACGTGCCACTGAAAGAGGAGTCTAGTAATTACAACTAATTATATGAATTTAAATAAATAATTATCCATTTCATTTTCATGGGATCGTGGATCAAAAAATTTAAAATTTAATTTAATAAATATTAAAAATAAAATATTTTTTATTTTATAAATACCAAAAGTAAAACATAATTTTTTTTCAATTTATTTTACATATGATTATTTATTTAATTATGTACATGTGAGTAAGGAAGAAATTATTAAATAAACTAAATTTAATTTAATTAAATAAAATATTTTATGAAATATATATATTTAAAATTTAATTTAATTTTAAATAAAATACCAAAAGTAAAATATTTTATTAAATATATATATTTAAAATTTAATTTAATTTTAAATTTTAAATATATATTTTCTATGTATTTAAAAACATAAGTAAGGAAGAAATTATTAAATAAACTAAATTATATAAAGTAAATAAAATATTTTATTAAATATATAAATTTTATAAAATTAAAATTAATATTATTAATAAATTATTTATTATTATTATTATTATTTGTTATGGGGAGGGACGTGGGCTGGGATTGCATTTGGCCACTAGTAAAACCAGCGGCCAAATTGAAATTTGACTGCCACATCATCAATTTGTCGCCATGTCAATTTGTCGCCACGTCAGTTGACCGTTGGTAAAACCACCGGCCAACTCCAAAAACACACCAAATTAGGAATATTTTTCATTCTCACACCAAAGGAAGAATTTTTAAAAAAATTTGCACCAATTTAGAAAATTGCCCCAGTTCTTTCCTATATAAATCTTCATGTATTTTCTTTTCAAACATTAAATTTGAAGTTTTGGTGTAAAATATTCAAAAGCATTACATGCTTCCATTTTTAATATAATTTTTTCAAAAAATGTTGGCATTTAGATAAAGTTCAAACATTAATAAAATCAATTCAATAAAATATAATTTAATTACTTTTTTTTATAAAAAAAAAGGTTATTTTTTGCACAAAATCAGAAGTCACTCCATTATTGCAATTATCCCAGTTTGTCACCAGGCAATTTGCAGACTTTAGCTTTATTGAAGCTTCTGCATTCATTTCTGAAAGGAACTCTGGAGTTTACCAATTGGTACAAGCAACAAAGAGAGAAATCACGAAGGTTTACAAAAAAACAAATGCAAAGTAAATCGGAGTGAACGAGGAAGAAAATCCCGGATACAGAAAGGTAAGCGCCTGAAAATCTGGATTCCACAATTTCTTGTATAGAAAGATGAAAGTTTCCAAGTCTCCAGCAGAGAAATCATTAGCCCTGGGAATTTGAAATGAAATCAAATGATCCCCAAGAACAAAAAAATGTTCCTTAGCAAAGACACCAAGAAGCGACGATCTATCCTCTGGAAGCTGCAGGAGATGGAATTGTCATCATGCCGGATGCATTCCAGAAAACGTATCAATCTCTTTACTTAGAGCTCAGGACGACATCTCCATTCATCTGCATTTGTAAATATTTGCATTCAAGCGCAAATGCTGAAAATGCCAATTTCAACCTAACCAGTGTTCGAACTTACAAATTCAGCAAGCTCTTTAGCTTTTTCATTGTTGAAACCTAGAGTTTCCAAGATTTTATTGCCTGCAGATTCTTTTTCTGACCAAATTCCTAGAATTAGATGAGTTGTGGTTATTTCTCCATCACCACCTGCAATCGTGATTTCAATCTAATAAGACACCAGTAAGCAATGAGAAGCATATTTGTGGCACAAAGACATGTATAAATTTTAACGAGAGAGTAGATGATGCATAGCATAATATAGTCACCATCTCCAAAAGTAAAAGCCAAAAGAAGGAAACAGAACTAAACATCGACAATGCTCACTTGAAACATCTCACAAGTTCACAGCAATAAGCTTGGGTAGATCAGTCTCTCAAGCTTGACCTTGTGTTCCACTGGTAATTCGGAGGTCATGAATCAAAATATTTAATGCAGTTGCAGGCATGCAAACTTCCAAATAATCACTTTAATGTGGACTTATAAAAGGAAATAAGGAAACAATGTTCTGCTATTCATCAACTCCATAGAACTTTTTACTATGAACATATTCGTCTAGAAACCACAGTCGTCATTACAAATTAGATTGAAAAATCAAGGTTTACGTACTGCAATGGATTGAGACATATTTCATTTATCTTGCAAACTCCTCAATGTATGCTCATCAGGACCAGATTGACAAAAACCAACAAGCCAAATATTACTATAGAAACATTCAAGACACCTGATTTTAGTTTCTCGTCAATGGCCCAATCAATGACTCTCTGAGCTTGTTCAGTCAATGGAGGATGCTCAGGGCTGAAAAAGTACAAGTCAGACTTCCCAAGTAAGTTCACCGTTTCTTGTTGGACCTTTAAAAAAGTGATCCCATTAGCCCTTAGGAACTTTGCAGCCTGACTTGTTCCTGCAAATGAGAGTTTCACCATTAATCTAATTGATAATCTCACAAGTTTATAAGGGAATTATGATCGGTAGAGAGGCCTTTAACTACATATGTCGTATTTTAGCAAACAAGTAACAGATAAGGCACACCAATTCATTCAGATTAAGAGAAGCACTCACAAGAAATGCAATTATGAAGAAGAGGTACGAAATAAAGAGTTATGGAGGGTGTTCCCTTTCCATGTAAATAGGCAGCTTAAGGGCATAACTTACCAGATTGTAATATTACATGTTTGGTATTTTATAGATATGAGCTGAGTTCGACGCAATACACTTCTAAAACGGAATATAACACATTATTAGCTATTAAATAAAGAGTAACTAACTATAAACAAAGAATTGCTACTTACTGACCCTCGATCAGAATTCCCATTAGAAGTGCTTCGGTGCCAGTATTGGGAAACTTCAGCTTCCTTGCCTCTAATTCTCCCATACAAAACGACCTTATTGCCCTTGCAGACCATCTAATCACGCACCAAAATATCTCATAATCAATACATTACTCGAAACATTATGCATATACCTAACTTAAAACACATAATAAAACAACAATAATAATTGCAACAACGCACTTTGGTATGTTCTCTGCGGTGTGTTTCCTGCAAAAAAAAAAAAAAATCAGCCAAACAAAAATAAATTCAACGTAGTCATCGTTAAAGAAGAAGAAACCAGCAGGTGGATTAATTTAACAGACGAACTTCGTAGGGAGACTTGATAGCACCGTAGCAACTGTAGAGCTATGAGACTTGAGGACGAAATTGCTGAAATTGAATTGCTTAATAAGTAGCTTGGTACCGTGAAAGGAGCTCGGTGGAAGCAGTAGCGAAGAACGGAGAGGTTTCTCGACAGGGATTTGAGAACAAGAAGGGAGAGAAATTGGGAGAAATGAGAAAGTCTGGGTCGCCATTAACGTCCAATGCCCTAATGGTTAAGATTTTACGATAAGTGCATAAGAAGTATCGGAATTTTTGACTATTTTACCCCTCGGTTATTTTGAAATAATAATAAATTAGCAAATAATATATTTTAGAAAATAATAACGTAAAAAAATAATAAGTCAATTATGTAATTTTATAATTCTAGATAATTTTTTTAGACTTGCTTAAAACAGATAGAGATTATAAATATGATACAAATGTAACCAATTTTATATAAATAAATACATTCTTAATTAAATAATATATATTTAAATTTAATATATATTTTTACGTATGTATGATAAATTAATAATATATTTTTTTATACCATTCATATATAAAAAAATTTATTTTGCGTCAAATCACGGAGACTTCTTTCCTGTAATGTATTCAGAGGAGAGCATAGTATGAGTGAAAAATTTTAAATTTAGAAATTAAAATAATTAAAAACATAATTCTATATCTAAATCAGCTTTATTTATGAATAAGAAAACTATCAATGATGTATTTAAAAATGTCACAAATGGTTTAATTCTGGCTCATCTTATCTGGTTCAAGATGAATGTTGAAAGCATAGTACATATAAATTAGATGAAAAGTGATATTTTCAGTGACAATGGATGAGTATCTTACAAGAATCTACCCTTAAAAGAGAAATAATAGCTGAAAATTACTGTTAATATTTTGAAAGCTGATGAACAATTTATCCAAAGAGTAGCTCGCTGCTTGAATATATTTATAATTACTGAAATTGATTGATTTAATTTATAATAACGTATAAATTATTGAAATTGATTGACTTAGTTTATAATAACGTGATATTTTTAAGAAAATTTCATCCATAAAGTTGGTTACCTTGCGTTATAAAACTATGTCGTAACCAGGCCTGCTGCCAACAAATTCATCTACAGGCTGCAAATTACAAGTGACACAGCCAAAATTTTCACAGTAAAACTTATGGAAAATAAGGGGAAAATGCAGAGCAGTGAACACCAATATATGCTTTCTGTGTTGATTGGGTGGAATTAAGCTCTGGACTTGGAATCTCTTCTCAATTCACGGATATAATTTCAGTACTAATTGAACTACATTTGATTGATATGCTATTTTCAGAAGAGTTTCTAGACTAAGTATGGCGTCCTCGATGACTCTGCCTTCCATCCCCTATTAACTTTATCGATGAATTCTTCAACTCTTCTCCGAAACTCATCGTTTTCACACTCCTGGTTTCGTTCTTCACCATCATCTGTTTCATGGTCGACACTGGTTTCTTGGGTATTTGATGCTTTGCTTCCATTTACAAGCGTATTTTTACCATGAAATGAATGCTTGACCACAGCCTCTTTATCTCCATATGTGCATGTATTGATGGCTGTTGAAAGAGGAGGAACCTGGGTTTCTTGACAGTGTTTGGGGCCTGGCTTTGAACTTGATCCTAAGAGGATGATAGCGATTATCAGATTACAGAAGCAGAAGACGAGAATGGAGTTGGAAGCTGCTTGAGTGATCAGTTCCAAAGCAGAATCAAACATGGTGATGATGAAGATGAAACGACAACAGGCTCAACAAGGAACAAGAAGAGAGACGAAAGAGTGATATATACATATACATGGGTCCTTTTCAAGCCACTAATGTGAAAGGACGTATTATATCTGATAAATTATTGCGTAATGATGGTTAATGCACCATGCATATTAGTTTTTTTTTTATGGGAAGATTCACTGACAACTTGAAAGTTGGTGCTTGTCTTCATTTAATTAATCAAAAGTCCTCTGTACCAAACCAGAATCCCATATCCTTTCGAACCTTCTCACCTTTCCACATCCGATTCACATCATCAGGCTTTCATAGAATTTGTTCCATTTTGTCAGAAACGCGTATTTCTTCTCCTGTGCCGTAAGAATATGCCAAAGAGGGGAAGTTTGAACAAATAAGCTTGGCAATGAACGTTATTATGAATTTATAATTGCAGCACGTTGGTAATCATTAGAAACCAGATGGCCCGGGATTCTTCATCCATTGTTATTGACTTTTCATGTTCATGTTATGTTGTTATTGAGGAATATTGATTTGAAAAACTTCACATGGTACCGAACCCACCAGATGCATTATATAAGAAAAAGAAAGACTTGAGCTTGTCTGACTTTGGACGCCGAGGGAATGGAGCAAAGTCAAACATATGAAATATATTAAATTTATTTATGGCTGATGACGTTTTAAAACTTGAACAAACTGAAATAATCAAACAACTGTTGGCATTTGCTGTGTTGACTGCTGGTGGAAACAATATCCCATTTCTAAACCAGGCAAGCACTAGCAGGCCACCATTGCTGAAGCCTCTCGAGTCGTCAGCAGTATCACCTGTATTCTGCTTCTTCAACCTTCCGAATCTGGAATTTCTGGCGTCCCTTTTCATTTGTTTCTTCTCCGGTTCCTTTCTGCTTCTTTTCTTCCAAGCTTGTTTTGATTTTCGATCATTATCTTTGTATCCACCAAGAAACCCACTTCTGCTTCTCTGCCTGAATCTCTTCAGAAAGTTTCTCGTCTTCATCCTTCCTTCTCTTCTCTGTCTCTTCAATGCTTGGCCTTTCGCCTTCACCATTTGAGCATCAGATTTCACCATCTCAGCATGGTAATCTGGAGGTCTGATGTTTGTTTTGATTCGCAATGTTTCTAGAGCTCCCTTTTTCCGTCCAATCCCTGACTGAAAAAAGCTAGCTCTCGTGCCAGGCCATCATTCACCTGAATCTCCAGCTCTCGATCAATATCAAGAGAAAGCTTGTGCACCCCACACTCTCTAACGAGAGAATTTCTTCAAGCTTACCATCCTGCGATGGCTCAGACAATTTTACATCTTCTTCATTCCAATCAGACTCTAATTCATCAAAACCATCAATTTAATCTTCTTTCACTGCCTCGTTCTCATGACACGGCCAAATCTTCATCAGATATCGCCATCAAAAAAATCTATCACAATAAGAAAAACACAAAGCCATTCAGAATTATCTTGATAATTCATGCTAAAACAGGTAAATAGATTATCAACGAATACACGTCCAGGAAACTTCACAAAAAAAACAAAAAACAAAATAAAATTCAATAAAAGTATAACATATCCAAAGATAAGAATGATCAAAGGTTCAATAAGATATTACAAAAACAAAGGAATTGCCATGATTAACTATTAAAAGCTTGAATTTGGCACCATAATTTTGCATGAAGCTTTTCTTGTGTCTTGGATGAGGACAATATAAGGATCTTGTTGGTGGTGCGACCTGTTTGACAAAACCGCTGTCTTGTTTGAGGACAGTGTTTTTGGTAAAAAAAAAAAAAGATTAATTTTTATGAATATATTAATTTAAATAAATTCGAGATAAATCTATATAAAACGTTTAAAATATTGCTTTTAAAATTTTATCATTCTAAAAAAATTAGAAAAAATCAATATATTTTTAAAAAATTTATCATTTTTTCACATATCTGAAAAAATCCAACCATATTAATATTGGGCTGGAACATCATAACAATACATTGGGCTACGTTTTTAAGAGATGGAGAGGAGCAGAGAGTAACTCCTGACTCATTCCAACTATGACTTCTGTTCGATGTTCTATAAAATAATCATTTATAAGTTAAATTATTAATAAATTCACAAATTTATTTATAATTTAGTTAAGGTTTAATACATAAATTTATAGATTTGATTTAAACAGTAATAAAAATCTTATTTTTTAGTGAAATATTATAAATTTATTAATTAAAATTTTTATTTTTTAAAATAAAATAATAAATAATTTATTTTATTATATATATTTATTAGATTCATTATCATTAAATTAAACGCATTTAAGTTTATAATATATAAAAAAATTAAGAAAATTTAATTTCACTTTAACTTAATAATAAATAAATATGTGAAGTAAGTAAAATTTGATTTAAATTTACTTATTTACACTTTTATTTTTTTGCAATTAAGTATAAAGATAATTAAAAAGTGATTGAATTTATTTTTTTATTTTATAATTGAAATTTTATTATTTTGACGTATATTTTTTATTTTATAATTGAAAATTTATTATTTTGATAAATATTTTTTAAAAAACATGAGACATTGTTTAGTTATAAAGAATTAAACTTATTTTCTATGAAATCATATTAAAAAGTTAGAAAATCGAGTTTAGAGTTTAGTTGATAAAATTTTGAAATAAAGAATTAGAAAATGGAAAATAAATGTATTATTTAATTATGACTTAGTTCCATTATACAGAAAATCACTCTAAAATTAAAAAAATATATAATTTAATATTTAATAGGTAAAATATTTTCAATTAAAAAAGCACACAAATCGTCTGAAATTGGAAAAGGCAAAACAGTTTGGAATTGGAAAAGGCCAAAAAAATAAGAACAATTATAGACCGTCGGATTTTGATCTCAACTCTTTTCCCCATCAGAAACAACGGTTCGTGGTCAAGGTCGAGCCCTGCCGAACCATTCCCGTAGAGTACAAGATGGTCAAGTGCAACCAAACAATTTAACGCAGCCACCGGAATGGTTCGCCTGATTATTCTTAAAACAACGTGCGCCTCGAACTTTTTTAAAAAAAAAAACACCACCACTTTTCATTAAAATTATGCATCAGTGTATTCAATTCAATTTTAAAGAAGATTTAAATGGAATTAAATAAATCAAAAATTAAAATTATAAAATTGAATTGAATTGAAATTTATCAAAAATCGAATAAGTTAAAAATTAAATATATAATAATTGAATCAAACCGAATAAATCGAATAAAGTTAAATTTATAAACCATATAATTAATATAAAATAATATTATTTTATGGGTAATTACTTGATTTATTCGATTTATTTAAATTATTCAATTTATTTAATTATTTAATATTTAAATCGAACCAAAAATCAAAAATCAAAATTTTTTAAACATAACTAAAGCAAACATAAAAACCAAACCAAATCAAAAATATTAAATATCATAAGTTTTTTCAATTTTTAGATATTTGTATTCATCCTACTTTCCACCCACCACGCTCCATCCCCCCAGCCCACCGTTCCACCCAAACTAATTCAAATGCACCGCTCATAAATAAAAAAATTCCTCATTTTAATATCAGTTTTATTTTTAAAATTTTCAATAATAATAATTAAAATTTATATAATTTTTAAAATCTTTTAGATAAACATCAACAATATTCATATTTTCTCTTCAAATATTTTTTTGTTAAAATTATACCTTATCATGACATTATTTGACCATTGAATTAAAAGTGTCCATTTTAATTACCTTTTTAAGGATATTATTCATTTTTACAATTATATTAACAATTTATTTATATATATTCTATTAACTTTTATTATATATATTATTTAAAATATTTTATTAATAGCCGTTTGAATTAAACGATGGGAAGATGGGAATTTTACTCTTTTTTTTAATTATTCTTAGATTATTTTAGTAATCCATTTTCCGCATATTCCATTTGATGCGTTATCACGTGCCCGTACCACTGAAAAAGTTAAAAAATCAAAACCGTCCATATCGCCCCCTACTTTCCAACAATCAACGGTAGATATTGGGCTGCTCGTGGCTTGACTGCCACGTTAATTTTCTCCTATATATTAAAAAAAAACTCTGGCAAAGTGAAAAAGAAAGACTAACCTTGGCGTTATCGAAGAAGAAACAAAGCAGGCAATGGCTACTATCAAGATTGTTAAGGCCCGTCAAATTTTTGACAGCCGTGGAAATCCCACCGTTGAAGTGAGTTCTCCTCCACCTTCTCGCCGTCCGATCTCTCTCTGTTTTTTCTTCCGAACATTACATTTTGATGAATGTGTATTGTTATTATTAAATAAAATAACAGGTTGATGTAATTCTATCTGATGCAATCTTAGCTAGAGCTGCTGTACCCAGTGGCGCTTCAACTGGTATAGTCAGCAAACCTGATACGTATATATTAAAAAAAAAAAAAAGAGCATTTCTTTACAATGACATGGGATTATCAATTTATTGTATGTTTTTTTCCTGCCGAAAGGTATATATGAGGCTTTGGAGTTGAGAGATGGAGGATCAGACTATCTTGGTAAAGGGGTTCTTAAGGTAATTATTTTTATGCTATGCATATTTTTTCTTCAGATTTTTTTGAAATTTTTTTGTATGTTTTTTCTTAGTATTTACCATTTTCCTTGGTTACATTTAGGCTGTGGAGAATGTCAATTCAATCATTGCCCCTGCCTTGATTGGGAAGGTAACTCAACTTTCTTTTCTTAATCTTTTGATAGGGCATGAACTAATGCTAAGTAGAAATTTTCTTGCATCAATGGGTGATGTGTAATTGTCACAAGTAGATGATTACTACTGAGTGTTCGTTAATATTTCATTTCTCATTTTACAGGACCCAACAGAACAAACCCAAATTGATAATTTCATGGTACAGCATCTGGATGGAACTGTTAATGAATGGGGTTGGTGCAAACAAAAGGTATCTTGCGTTTCTGGATTTCACTTGAGTGATACTAAAAGCTTTTGGCAAGCTTGTTTGTTACATTAATGGACTTTTTTCCCTTATTCTGATCGGCTCTGTTTTTTCCTCCCTTACTGGTCATTCCAGCTTGGAGCAAATGCTATATTGGCCGTGTCTCTTGCTGTTTGCAAGGCAGGTGCTAGTGTTAGGAAGATCCCTCTTTACCAGGTATGTTAAGGAGGTCCCTCTTTACCAGATATTGCGCTCTTTTTTAGCCGTTTCGTTATGATTCTTGGTTGGTTCTTTGTTGTCTTGTCTCACACTTGCAGCATATAGCAAATCTTGCTGGGAACAAGACCTTGGTTCTTCCAGTACCCGCATTTAATGTTATCAACGGTGGTTCCCATGCAGGCAATAAATTGGCAATGCAGGTAATATTGATGGGATTGGAAAGTGTCATGAAGTATGATCGAGTCTGAGTTGTACCGTTGCTACTTTCTCTGTATTCTGATAATTATTTTTAACATTCGGCTCTTCCTTAGGAATTCATGATTCTTCCTGTTGGGGCTTCATCTTTCAAGGAAGCCATGAAGATGGGTGTGGAAGTGTATCACCACCTCAAGGTTTTTGTCCTTTTCTCTTTCAAGGGTTTTGCGTGTAGGTAGGGGATTGCATATGAATAAAGTAGTTTGTTAAGTTGTTTCTTGCATGTATTTTCAGGCTGTGATAAAGAAAAAGTATGGACAAGATGCCACTAATGTGGGGGATGAAGGTGGCTTTGCCCCTAATATTCAGGTTTTTAATTGCTTACTAATTTGTTCATATAGTAGTACTGGTATGGAAGTAAGAAGTATCTAACGATCGAAAAGCCTGCTTTACATTATATGAGTGTAGTTTTGTGTACTTGGGCGAAAGTTGTTTTTCCCCTTCTTGTAATGAAGCCTCTGATTTGCAGGAAAACAAAGAGGGTCTTGAATTGCTAAAAACAGCCATAGCTAAAGCTGGATACACTGGAAAGGTGTTTCTCTTTTATCCATGGATTGATCTCTTACCTATTTCAAATATCTATCATCTTATTTATGTCATGGATCTCATGTTAGGTTGTTATTGGGATGGATGTGGCTGCTTCAGAATTCTATGATAACAAAGATAAAACCTATGACTTGAATTTTAAGGAAGAGGTACGGCAGATTACTTGATTTCGTAAAATTTTTATTTCCGTCTCCTAAGCAATGATTCATTATAAAATTTAATTTGTTTTTGCTGCAGAACAATGATGGATCACAGAAAATTTCAGGAGATAGTCTGAAGAACGTATACAAGTCCTTTGTGACTGATTACCCAATTGTTTCGATTGAGGATCCCTTTGATCAGGATGACTGGGAGCATTACTCAAAATTGACAGCTGAAATTGGTGAACAAGTCCAGATTGTTGGAGATGATCTCCTTGTCACAAATCCAAAGGTTAAAGTTGTTAAAAACTAGTCCTCGCATAAGTGTCTTGTTATAGCGTGTAATGCTGTGCAGTTTACTGATGTTAAATGAATTGTTTCTATAATTTTATGGCAGCGCGTAGAAAAGGCCATCAAAGAGAAGTCCTGCAATGCTCTTCTGTTGAAGGTAGGGGAGACTAACATTTTGCCGTTGAAAGGAACTACTAGTATCAGGCTGGACATGGATTACTGCAGTTTAATTGCTCCACCAAATGAATATAAATGTTAATTTCATACTATAGTTAGAGCTAGCAAAGCTGAAACTGCATCCATTGTTTTACTATATCAGGTGAACCAAATTGGCTCTGTAACTGAAAGTATTGAAGCAGTGAGGATGTCCAAACGTGCTGGCTGGGGCGTGATGGCAAGCCACAGAAGGTGCATTCCTATCTTGGTAGTTCAGTTTCGCACGTAGTTTTTTAATATCTGTAGTCTCGTTGATGACATTATTCTCTGTTCGTCCATTGCAGTGGTGAAACCGAAGATACTTTTATCGCAGACCTTTCAGTAGGACTGGCGACTGTGAGTATCCCAATCCTGCTGCTGTGTGCTTATTTTGCCTAAGTTGACATCTATACAAAGTTCAATTTGGTTTTTAGTTCTTCCCTTTGTTAATATAAATCGCTGTGCATTTACATCAAACAGGGACAGATAAAGACTGGAGCACCTTGCAGATCAGAACGTCTTGCTAAATATAACCAGGTAAAATAATACGGCTTAAGTTAAAACCCAGAAAATAGTTATTGGATATTGTTTATTCGGTGGTTGGTTAGTTGAGAGTGGTGTTGTTATCACTTATGCAGCTTTTGAGGATAGAAGAAGAGCTGGGATCAGCTGCAGTCTATGCCGGAGAAAAATTCAGAGCACCAGTGGCCCCTTACTAATAGTAATCAGAGATTGCGTATTCTCTCACTAATCATTATCATAATAAACATCGTATTATGTTTGCAGAAAAACATGGTTTTGCTTACCTTCGTAGTCAAAGGTTTTTTTTTATTCTGTGAGAGTTGGGAACCGCCGTATGCCAGAGTGTTAGTTGATGAGTTTGAGTTGCTTATGAATTGCTTTTATGTTTGCAAAGTCAGACATTGTATCTCTAGTTGATAGCTGCATGCTTTGAATGAATCATTTCTTCCTCCCAGTCATGTTTTTGGGTGGTTAATAAAGGAAAAAATCAAAGAAAAAAACGCATATAGATCAACATGAAAGTAAGGAATGGATGCATGTATGCTTGTTTGCAGAGAAAGAGAGATGAAAAAACAAAGAAAGAGGGAGGGAGAGAAACAATGACATTGCAGTGATAACAGTGACGGGCTAATCGGTGGCAGTAACAACGGAGGTGAAAAACACGAAGTAGTTAAGATTTTGAAAGAGATAAAATAAAAATTTACGTTTTTATGAGACAAGGGTTTTAGATTTATTATATATGAGGGTAAATAAAAAGCGAAACATGATATATTTTTAATTTAAGCCAAACATCGAATCAAAAGGTGCTAAAACTTCAATAATCATCCTATCCTTCTTTATGATTTCTCTTTTAACTCAAAAGGGTAAGGCCAGAGGGATAGAGATGAACTGTGGATCTGTGAATTGGTTTTCGACCCACCGGCCAGCCCGCTACTAGAGCTCCTCGTGGTGCAGGCCATTTACGTAAACAGGTTGCTCTTCAGCAGAAAATTTAAAAATAAACAAATAAAAAGATTTACATAAAATGTTACTTATAATTCATGATAGGAGTACTTCCGGCGAGATCGGAAATAGGTGCGATAAATTTCTGACAAGAGCTTTTGTATGAGAAGGTGTTGGAAGTGAAGAATGGGAAGAAAAATGAAGAGGAGGAGTAACAAAAGAGACAACCAACATCACTTCAGCAAATACTAATAATTTCAGTAGCATAGCCACTTAAGTGCTATATCTAATTATTGCCCTTAATTATGGTTTTTCAACCAATTCAAATTCCAACTTAAAATAAAATTATTATAAACATTAAAATTCAATTTTAAAACAATTACATCCTCAAACTATAAATTATAAATTAAAAATCATATATTTCGATTAATATATCATGGATATAACTTTTTAAATTTTATAATTATGATTAATAATGAGAAAATAAATTTAATAAAAATGTAAAATAGATAATTTTATTAACTCTTTCTACATTCATCTAAGGAAAATAAAATAATTAAAAAGTGATGTTGATAATCCAATGTTTAAAGGGATATGATAAGTATGAATAATAATGATGGAGGTTGATTTGCCTCCACATCAAATAAAATATTATTTTGGAAAAGGGAAGAAAGGCTTGTTGTTGATAGCACAATTCATTATTTAGTAATTAACTATTCTTATTATATGCTTTTTATTTTTAATTATTTTTCTTATCATTGGACTTGCAATGCACTCATCCAATATTTTGTTATGATGGTTTGAGAGATTAAAGATTCATGTTGTCTACAATTTATACCCAATTATTAATATTAATATTGATGAAGTTTTTATATTTTAATTTTATATTTGATTTGATATTAGATTAAATGTATTCTGTATATATTTTTTTTAATTTTCAACATCTATTCTGAAATGTTTGGTTAAAACAATTTACTGTTTGGTTAAATAATTAATAATATATATTTGAAATTTTTTTATTTTAAAGCTTTTTCTTATCATCATAATATTTTTTTGCCATCATATCTTTATTATATTAATAATTATTTAAAATGAAAATTAAGATTGATTCGCTTTTTCAATATTTATATAATATGAAAATATATTTAAAATAAAATTAATTTAATTAATAATAGTTACCTATGATTTTTTTTTTAAAAAAATGAAATGCCTAAATTTTAAACATCAATATATAATATTAAAATAATTTATATATTTTTTAGACATTTAAATTTAATTCATTATATTTTTAATAGTTTAAAAGTTAATCTATCAAAAAATTATATATAATATTAAAATAATATACATTTTTAATAATTATTTTATATTTTAACAATTATATCTAATAATATTTTACTAAATACATTATTTTATCAGCTACCTACTAATAGCTTTAAGCTAACATCTATCAACAAATAAGATTCATAAAAAAAATTTAAAAATGATTTATTTCAAAAATAATTACTATATAAAAGGTTTATATTAAATAATTTCTTAATATACAAAAATGTTAAGTATGTTAAATAATAAATTTCAATATAAATATATATGAATTTATATATATAAAAATTTCAAATGAATAAAATTTTATGTACAAAAATATATTAATCGTTCTAATCAAATGTGTCCATATTAGGATTACTTATTAATGATGGATGAATTTAACTTATGAAACAAGAAATTATAGTTGTAGAGGGATAAGTCTAACAATTTAGCAGCAGCAGCATTAAATTTAGTTTCTCATATTATTTTTGAAATTTATTTAATAATTTGAACTTTTAAATAATACAACTCGAATTGCATTTAACAGACATTTAATTCATCAAAATTTGATTGATGGATTGAAATAACGATAAAGAAATTGACAATAGCCTTTCCTTAATCTACTGTCAAAAGGGCCTTTAAATCTGAAGTAAACTATTATTATTTAATGCATAATTTTCAAAATCTGATTGACCTCAAAACAATAATAATAATAATAATAATAAAGAAAAGAAAAAAGAAAAAGGAAAAAAGAAAAGAAAAGAAAAGAAAAGAAAAGAAATCAACCACCACATAACTCCATAAAATAGAACAAAGCTGACACAGTACCTTCTAACCCTTTGGAAATAAGCAATCCAATATTAAATACAAAACGACACCCCTAAGACTTTTCAATCACTATTATTATTATCTAATATTAACTCATTAATATTTACATAATTTAATAAAATACAATATGTAAAATAACTTTTATATATTATTATTATTTTTCTTAAAACGTTAAATATTTATAAATACAATTATAATATATTTTTAAAAATACTTTCACAATTTAACTTTAATATATATATATATATATATATTAATGTTTACTATAAGTGAATAGAAAATACAAAGTATATATCTAAAATTAATTATTTAATATACAAATTATTGTTTTAGTTGTCATATTAAATGATTGATCGAACAAAATTTAAGTAAATTTTATTAAATTATAGTTTAAATAATTTATAAATTTTTTAAAGCTCACTTGATTTTGGATAATTTTAGTATAAAAATTTAATTTAGAAGAATTCATTAATGATATTAGAAATGATTTTAATATTTTATTATCAATAATATTATGATTTAATAGTATGAATATTTTATGAATAACCTGAAAGATATACTTTCAGAGTTATTATTATTATTATTATTCAAAAAAAATAATTTATTTTTTAAAAAATCTAATAAATTTAAACACGAACCCACCAATAGCATTTCAAAGAAATACTAAACCAAGTTCTTTTTTTTTTGTTTTAAAAAAAAGAAAAGCTAATATGGTACGGAATGAAATTCTTTAATTAAGAAAATGATAAAAAGAAAAGACTTAAAACATAAGAAATAAAAAGCTAGAAAATCAAGAATCTTTGCCATGATATTAACAAGTAAAACCCTAATTTATGACTCCTACCATACGTCTAGTATTTCTTGAGAAAACGACACCAAGAAATTCAGCATTGCCCCCTCCCACCAATCACTTTTAAGGGGATGCTAACCCGCTATCATATTTTAATCCATCAATACTTCTATTTAAATATTTATAAATATTTTCAAATTAAAATTTTGATAAAATAATTTTATTATTTTTTCATGATTTTATCCAGTTTAAATCTCAACTAGTTAATTTTAATGATAAATTATCATTATAAATTTATTTTTTATAAGTATTTATAGAATTGAATATTGAATATTGAATCCAACTATTTTTTGTTAATATACAAAATTAAATTGAATCAAAAATTTTTTAGGTTAAAAAATCTATAAATCAGATTAAATTTTGATTTGATCAGTTTGGATTTTTTTACCTTATTTTTTTATTATTTAGATTTTTAAATCAAAAATTTTAATTTTTTAAAATTAAATAAAAAATAAGTCAAGCGAAATCAAATTTAAATCCATTAAACACTCATCCCTAATTATTTGATAATGGAAATAAAGAATTGCGGAAATAAGAAAAAAAAGCATGAAATTTGGACAAGACCAATTTTTGCTTTAAGTTGAAATGTCACCTCTCGTTGTTGGCCTTTTTGACTTTTTTTTGGGCATCTAAAATACTTTTCAAATCGTGTAATTATAAGGTTTTTCCTTAATCTAAAATTCTTGGATTATTTAACTGATTAATTTGGATTATGCTCAATTAAATCATTAGCTTTATGCAATAAACACCCTTTTATAATTTGATTGAGAGATGGTTTCGATATTTAAATTAATTGAGAATATTTATATAAATTTTTCCTCAAAAAAATTATCAATATTTCATCATATTATATATTAATATTTCATTTTCTTATTATTTTTATTGAGTACACATTTTTCTGTTATAACAATTTAAAAATAACACTACAGAATAAATAATAAATTATTAATAAATAACATGTATTGTTTTTTTTTATATTTTCGTTGGAATTGTAATTATTTATTAATAAAGTTTAAGGACTTAAATTTGATAATCGAAAAGCTCAGGGACTCGAAAGCAATTTATCCAATAAAAGAAAAAAAGAAGTATGTCGCCACTACCGACACCTATCATCACCCAAATATCTGTTTTCTGTCCATTTTTTTTTTCCCACCTTTTCCTCATTAACAAAAAAACTTCAACCTCAGCAATCCCGCAAGTAGTACCTTCACCTTCCTCTCTCTCCGGCCGACCACCGTGGTGTCCTCTCTTCAGCCATGAAAATCCGGCCATGGGAGTGAAAGTTCGACAAGATTGCGTTTTATAACACCACATCATGGATATGGAAACGGCTGACACTGCATGCTATGAAAATTCCAAGCTAACACCAGCCACAGACGAAGCTCTTTGCTTGATTCTTCTATAAATGGCTTCCACAAGTTCAACTCCGACGGACCCTTCTTCTTCTATACCTGAAGACGCGTCGGTTAAAGCTGTTAACCGGAGATATGAAGGACTGAATACTATCCGAACCAAGGCGATAAAGGGGAAAGGAGCATGGTACTGGGCGCACTTAGAGCCAATTCTTATCAGAAATACCGACACTAACATTCCTAAAGCAGTTAAACTCAGGTGTTCTTTATGTGAATCCGTTTTTTCAGCTTCAAATCCTTCAAGAACTGCCTCGGAGCATCTTAAAAAAGGCACTTGTCCGAATTTTAACTCCGTTTTAAGACCCAATAACTCTCTAGTTTCTTCTCCTCTACAGTCTCCAACTTCACATCATAATCATCACAGAAAAAAAAGCTTTCCTATGGCCGTCACTAGAGCTAATCCTTTGAACTCATTAGCTATGGTCGAGTCAACTCGCTTCTGTAATGAAGTGGGTTATTCTAATTCTGGAGGATTATTTAGCTTTCAGCAACAGCATCATCAACATTTGACGCTATCTGGTGGAAAAGATGATTTGGGAGCGTTGGCCATGTTGGAAAATAGTATTAAGAAGCTGAAAAGTCCGAAAACTTCACCTGGTCCTTTACTAAGCAAGGATCAGGTTGACTCCGCTTTAGAGTTATTAGCAGATTGGTTTTATGAAACTTGTGGGTCGGTTTCATTTTCAAGTCTTGAACACCCAAAGTTTCGATCTTTCCTGCATCAAGTGGGCTTGCCTTCTTTGTCCAGGAGGGACTTGACTGGTTCTAGGCTGGAAACAAGGTTCCTTGAAGCAAAAGCCGATGTGGAAGCCAGAATAAGAGACGCCATGTTCTTTCAAGTTGCCTGTAACGGATGGAAGGTCAATAATTGTTGTAATGGAGATGAGAATTTGATCATGTTTAGTATTAATCTTCCTAACGGGACTAATTTGTATCAAAAAGCAGTTCTAACCGGAGGATCGGTGTCTCCAATGTATGCAGAGGAGATCATGTGGGAGACCGTTACGAGCATATGTGGAAGTAGCGCTTTGCAGAGATGTATAGGCATTGTTTCAGATAAATATAAGCACACAGCACTGAGAAATTTGGAGATTCAATATCATTGGATGGTGAATCTTCCATGCCTGTTTCAGGGGTTACTTAGTTTGATCGATGATTTTTGCAAGGAGCTTCAGATTTTCAGAACTGTAAAAGAAAAATGCTTGAAACTTGCCAGTTTTGTAAATAATAAATCTCAAGTTAGGTGTAGCTTCCAAAAGTATAGATTGCAGGAGCTTGAATATACCGGGTTGCTTCGAGTGCCTCCCAATAAATGTGAATGCACTAAGGAATTTTCCCATGTTTATTTGATGTTGGAAGATATATTGAGCTGTGCCCGAGTGCTCCAGATGGTCGTCTTGGATGATTCGTACAAGTCTCTAAGTGCTGAGGATTCAGTTGCCAAGGAAATCTCTGGGATGATTCAGGATGAAGGATTTTGGAATAAATTGGAGGCTGTTTATTCACTAATGAGGCTTATCAAAGGAATTGCGCATGAAGTTGAGGTGGAGCGGCCGCTGATCGGACAGTGCCTTCCACTATGGGAGGATTTGAAAGCAAGAGTGAAGGAGTGGAAAGCCAGGTTCAACATTGTTGATGGACAAACTGAAAAAATCGTAGAAAAGAGGTTCAGAAAGAACTACCATCCAGCATGGTCAGCTGCATTTATACTCGACCCCATCTACTTGATGAGAGACACAAGCGGAAAGTACCTTCCGCAATTCAAGTGCTTGTCGAACGAGCAGGAAAAGGATGTTGACAGGCTAATAACCCGTCTGGTTTCAAGAGAAGAAGCTCACGTTGCCTTAATGGAGCTTATGAAATGGAGAACACAAGGGCTGGATCCTTTGTACGCTCAGGCTGTTCAGGTTAAACAGAAGGATCCGTTGACCGGAAAGATGAAAATCGCAAATCCTCAAGGAAGCAGATTGGTGTGGGAAACTTGGCTCAGTGAGTATAGAACACTAGGCAAAGTAGCAGTGAGACTAATCTTCCTTGAAGCATCCTCATGTGGATTCAAGTGCAATTGGTCTTGCATGAAATGGATGAGTGTTCAGAGAGATTCAAAGGCAGGCCTTGAAAGGGCTCAAAAGATGGTATTCGTCGCAGCACATTCCAAGCTGGAAAGACGAGATTTCTCGAATGGAGAAGAAGATAACGAAGGAGAGCTGGCAGGCTGTGACGACGAAATGCTTAACGAGGTCTTTACTGATACACCTTCAGCATAGAGTCCCTTTCCTTGTTTTTTTCCCCAGAAACTTCCGTAGAGTTTTTTCTTTTTTAAAAATCAATTCCGTTCTGTTATATCATTTTTGTTATTTTTTGGACATCTAGTTGGAGAAGCGAGAGGTATGCTCACCACAACAAATATATTGCAAAGAAATCAGGCATTGTATTTCCGGTCATGTTTTCCGGCTGTTTGCTTTATGGATACTCGGTCGTCATATTGTCTAGGTCAACTGCGTAGTTTCTTCATGGAAATTTATACCGGTAACAGGAACCGCACATGACTTACCATCATCAACAGTGAATATATATAATATTTAACAAAAATTAATGCATATTATTATTAAATTTATAATTTTACATTGAAGAAAATGGAGATGTGACAGGCAAATGAGAGGGGGGAATGGGTTGCGAAGTGGTCAACATAATAAAAACAAAAGTCTTTACTGTGGTATGAAGTGGGAAATGGGGTGTGAATCATGAGGATGCTCAAACAAATTACAATTTGCAAATCGGGTGACGTATCAGAGGAAGAGAAAAAGTCCAAATTAGCCCTCCAATCTATGCGTCCGGCCGCCTGCTATTATTGCAGGCATTATATATATGAATGAGCCAACAAAGACAAATAAAAGTAATAATTAACACCCCCGTAAAATGGTTCCGAGGGAACAAAATATGATTTTTGATGTGAATTCTTCAATGTTTTGGTTCCATTTGGATTTGGGATGAGATTGCAGCTCTAGACATGGAAGATCAATGAATGAATTGCTTGTGGGTTGAACTGAACAAATGATTATGCTAAATTGGAACTTGGTTTTGTGGCCGAATGGGGTATTGGGGCCATGATTAAAGGCGGAACGCTGACATAACCATGAAAAGAAGATGCTTTGGGTTGTGATTTCTGGGAATTAGTTCTCTTGAAGCCTGAGGGTAGCTCTCGAGCGAGCTGGAAGTGGGTAGCCAGGTTGCCTAACGTAAGTCAACTACCTTAGGAGGGACCTCGTCAGGATTCACCTTTTGCTAGCTGGAGAAGCACTTCGAACTGTTCCTTGTTTTAATCGTTTCCTGGTTTTGGTGTCTTTGAATACGTGCTGCCCCACCTTAAACAACCGGAAGAAGTTGTCTACACATAGTTCCTCTTGTAGAAAGAAAGGAAGGAAGAAAGAAATACCTTCAGCATTCTCGGGAGATCGATTCTGCAATGGAAATCCAGATTAATCTTATTGGTCCTTTTGCTGTTGCACGTCTAAATTGGAAGCTATCAGCAGCTATAAGCTTCAGCATTTAAGAAATATGAACATGCCCTACGGTTACGTGTTGAAACCATGCAAACAATAACATTCTGAACAATTCTTCAACCCGAAGATCAATTACACAATAAAATATCATACTAAGACGCAGTAACGTGCAAATGATATTTTATTTGGTGGTCGATTTTTGTCATTATCTTATATAATGGTTTAAATTATATATGCATCCGTCATTGCGGAATTCCATACTCAAATTGGAAAGAAATCATCAACTTTGGTTATGATTTCAGACGTTTACTTATCTATCAGGGAATGCATGCTGAATATATTCAAGTTCATGTCACAAAAACACCAAGAACTTATTACGTTAAAGTTTAACAGGAGTTATGGCTACGATTTCAAGGGGTAAAAAGAGAAAGCTTCGGGACCCAACAGAGGATAAACAATGAACATTTATTATATATATATAAGATATGATATGTGCCGTCTAAGTTGGATAAGAAGTGAGTTTTGCTTCATAAACTTAATTTAGACAGGAATTGTTGTCGGCAAGGCGTACCAGACTGGTAGCTGCTCAACAACTAAAGCACATATTAATGGGTATAATATGGAACTGTTAGCTCTTTTCTGTTTTCTTTTATTTATTTTTTTTAGGTTAACGGGAAAAGATAAAATGATGATTATTAAAGGACAAACCCTTGTCATCTATACAAAGAATATTTTCATCTTTCAAGGCTACTCATTATACCAAAAACTTTATATTTTCCTCCCTCCTCTATTCTTGTTTTTACATTTAGGGCTTATTTTTAAAAAAAATCATGTCTTCTACCCCACATAGCAGAAAGATATAGGGTTTGCATCATTTCTTTGTATTTTTTGTTAATTTCCCATCAATTATATCAACTTATCAATGTTTTTGCATTATTATTATTATTATTATGTATTCAAAAACCATAACATCAAGAATCTGAGATGTAGAAAGGACCCAACAAGATATTAAAAAATGGAGAGAATAAATAAAACCAAAGGAAAAGATGTACATGTTTTTCACTAAGCAATCAATATATGTGTACTTATAATATATATTATTGAATATATAATTATTTATATATTTTATCTAATAATTTAAATATTTAAATTGAACAATTTCTTGATATGATATTACAATCTTTATGATCGAAAGATTAACATAACATAAATATGAACTTATATATGTTTATGTTTTAAGCGCAAACAAATATTTATATGTAAAAATATATTAGATATATAATCATTCATGAACTTCACGTAACAACTATAAAATCATATAATGTACCAACACATAAGATTCGTAAAATATCACACATATGTTTAATGTCATTATTCATTCAATCTTGATAATTAAATTATTTAAAAATGATTTTATAAAGATAATTAAATTATTAGGATTCATATTAATTATGAATATTTTTTTAATATCTATAATTTTATATGAATGATAAATATGAATTAAATATAATGTGTTTTAGATGACCTAATTTCTTAATTGAGAAGACAAATTGGTTATTGCTAATGACTTTAGGGATTTTGGTGAAATGTCAAGAAAATCAAATGATATTAAAATGAATGAGTGTGATTAGATGAGCTAAATACAATAAAATCGGCCCTCTGCAATCATGTAGGTAAAGCTTTTGATCCATGTAGATCTCCACACGTAAATCATATACATATATATATATATATATATATATACACTATATGCACAACTTTTTAATCAAACATATTAAATTTCTTGATATGTAATAATGATAATTCTTGTGGACCACAATTTACACCTTTGTTTCAGGATTTTCACTGTTCCTTCACATGGAATCCTTTAAATATATGATTTTGCTAGGGTAAATTAATTAGGTTTTCCCCCCCACTTTTTCTGACAAAAGGTCAATTAATTACCTTATTTCTAGAAATGCTGCTTAAAAGTCTCTCTCTCTCTCTCTCTCTTACGTTTCTTCACCAAACCCTACTTCCATTTTCTGTTCCAAAAACCCTACTTCCTTTTTATTTAATAACCTGTATATATAATAATAGAAATTTAAAATTTGATTTTTTCAGTTTTCTGAAAAATATTTATATTATTAAATTATAATGTCGTTTATATTTCTTTATATATTTTCATTTTATTATCGAGCAAACCTAGCATGCATCACCTCAAAATGCATATTAAATATATTAATTCATTGATGTTTTGGTGTTTTTTATTCTATTAAATAAACTGGATACAATATTAATAAATAAAGATGATATTAAGAGAAAAGCTTTATCACTACAAAGCCAACTACCAAAAGGCGAGAGGGTTTTACTGGACGTACATGTATGGTTTGTTTGGTATTAATTAGTTTCAACGACTAGCTCCGAATTAACAGGACAAGGATTAAAAGAAAAGTGGTCAGTGACATTGATAATTCCAGAAACCTTATTATAACCATCATTTCAAACAAAAAGCGACATTTAATATATCGTACCTAGACCCGTTAGCATTTCATGAATAGATACCATCAGCTTTCATTATTATCCAATTCATACGTTTTATACATAAATATTTACCAGATTTCTCCCGACCACCTACGGGAATTCACGTTGATTGTTGAACTAGAACCAGAGAAGATCTTGAAAATGTCCCATTTCCTGACAAAACAAGTTTGTACTTTGGGCTTGCTGGCTTTCTTCTTTCTTTGTTCTTGTTTTTTTTTTCTTTTTCCATTGGGTTTGTAATAATGGAGACAGTGCGAAGGGTAATAACAGATATTGTAATAAAAATATTAACTAATGAATATTATAAATTTATATTTAATCCACATTATATGTTGAATTAAACAATCAGCTTCTTATTCAATATTTTATTTAAATTAAACTTTATACTATTTTTTTATTTATTAATATCTTAAATATGATAATGATCAGAAATTAAAATGGCTTTTTTTATCAAAATTTAATCTTCATAATTCTTTGAAATCAAAAACTAATATTTTAAATTAAATTGTAAATTTGAATATTATTATCGGAGTTTTAAATTGATGCATAAATAGCTTAATATTGATCATTCTTAATCAGCATGACACGTGGAACAGGGAACGTTGACTTGTATGTAGAGAATGTGGAATATTCAACGCCCCCTCTGCAGGTGAGAGAGAGAAAATGACACGTGGGGTTATGTGATGGGATATTATCCATCCCAGGATTGATGTTATTGGTAAATTCCGTACACGCTCCCTTACGTCATTATATATTATTATTACTCGGCGAATATTCTTTCTGTCGTTGGTAAAATGCATTCACGAAGTTTAAATTATATTCTTATATATAAGAAAAATACACGTAATAAGCATTATAATTACGTTAAATAAATTTCATTAACGAACACATTATTAACAATTTAATATATGTTTAAAAAAAAAAGAAAAATATCAAAAAATTAATAATATTGTTTAATTATATAATTTTGATTAAAATTCAATTTTTTTTAGATTTAATTAAACTATTTTTTATAATTGATAAATGATGGTTATGATTGATAATTGATTAATATGAAATATCTGATAAATTATATTGTTAATAAGAATGTCAAATAAATAATATTTTTAATTTATATATATATATATATATATATATAATATTCTATTAATCAATTCAAATGTTGGTTTAATAAAGAGTTATATAAGTATATATTTATGAAATAATATCGCACAATGTGAATACTGTATCATATAGATATATATTGGAATATAACTTATATTTTATCTAATTTTATTGATTCAAATGCAATACTATATATATATATATCGAAATATAACTTATATTTTATTTTTTTCCGAATAAAGGGATATAAAATTTGCTAGTGGGACACAGGTTTATAGTTGGTTTAAAAATGTAGGTTTGCTGGTGGTGGTCTTGTGGACCAAATGTCTAACTAAACTTATATGGTTGGGGACCCAAAATTAACATATATATATATATATATATATATATATATATATATATTAATTTCCCCATATTTTTTTTTATTTTATTCACACAATCATGCTTTGGTTCAACTATAATGCTTTAGGTGTATAATAATTATTATATCTTTGAAAGTTAGTGTATAATAATTGTTATTTACCGTAATATATTGGACTTTAGTATTTGATCTTCTAATCATCATTAAATTTAATTTGGTATAAATATTGATTTTAACATTACTTATATATTTATTTATGGTGATGGATGGTAATTATTGTCTTTTTCCAGCAAGTGGGGTGCCCAATTTTCTTTAATATGAATATGGTAATGTAATGAATACTGTATAAGATCTATATACAAGATATGGTGGAGACGTAAGGTTGGTTTTGTTTATGGTAGAAAGGTGGGTGTGTATGAAATCAAGTTTATTCTATTGCTTAATATAATGGAGTTTATTTGGATTGGTTATTTATAATAATCAAGTAAAATAGCACATGCTTAATATAATTACATAAAATTATTAGGTAGCACATGTCCCACGATCAACCTCAAGAGATTATGAGTGCATATGATATATATACATATTAAGATGGAAAAATATCTAAAAAGTGATATTTGATACATAGGGGGCCTTTTTTCAGCTCTGAAAAAGGTATGAAAAGAAAAGGAAAAAGAAAAAGAGTAGAGAGCTTCCCTTTGGTATCAGTTGAATTGTTTGTTTGTTCATGGAAAAGTAAGGAATTTCTTTTTATTTTTAACTATATATTTATGCTTTCAATTTCGTAAGCTTGTATTTTATTCTAAATATTTCATATTATAAATGTTATTAGATTTAAAATAATTTATATATGATATATTAATAAATATTCTTCATGATCTTCCTCAAAGTTTATTTATAAGATATAATTTTTGAATGAATGAAAATAAACCTACAAACTCTTTTACTAGTATTCGGAGCACAACGAGGTCTTTGTGGATTTGGAGGACTCTTAGTAGTCTCTCACTTTTCTCAGGATGGCTCTTGCATATTTTCTCCAGCCCACTAACCATTGATGCCTGCTATTTTTATCGTTGGAAAATAATACAAATAATAAATTTTATTTGATATTTTATCATAATTATCATATATATATAAAGCATATCGATAAAGAAATTTATTTTATTACGTAATTTGGATGCTTTAGTATAATAAAATTACGTGTCTTTTTCAATAAAAAAGATGATAGAATTTAAATCATTTAGGCATTGATGATTTAGAGGATGGGTTATACAAGAAAAAACTTGAAAAGAACAAGACAAAGGAGGAAAAATAGAAGAAAATACAAAGGGGAAAGGAGCAAGTTTATGGTTAAAAAAGGTAAGATGAGAAGTGAAAGTCATGGGTGCTTGCATACTTCAAATGGAGCAAAATCAGTAAGCAGATGGAATATATAGGCAAAATGTAGGTTTGATGGATGGAAAGTGTGGGGGAAAAATTGACAAGTTACCAACTAGAAATTGAGGAAATCATTTCTCAGTGATGATATGCCGTTGATTTTGAAAGGAGGAAACAGGAAATAATGATTAGTACAAAGACCTGACCATTTATTTTTCCCTCAAGAATCTTTGCACTTCCGATGCCATTCTATCATTGACCCTTTTCTTTTTATCATGGATTTGTTCTGTCACTTTCCACTTCATCCATGTTCTTGATTGTTTTTGGATTCCTGCCCTTTATCAAAAGAATTCTTTTAAGATCCAATTAAATTCGATTTATATTTATGATTATGAAAATTCAATAAGATCAAGTTAATACATAAGTTAAATTTAAATTAGATGCTACTGGCAGTGATTGCACCAACGGTATCATCGAACAGCAAAGGTTTTGGCTGACTATCAAACCGGGGATTCAGAAGACGAACCCCCTCATGACAGAGAGCCACATTAGGAAGATAATCGGCAACGTAATATATAGCCAGTACCGGACGCTAACAACTCATCAGAAAGAGCATGGCAATCCACCTCAAGCTCGACCTTCACGAAAGCCTTTTGCCCCAACCCAAACTTGACCCTTTAGAGACTCTGCATGTCTCTGCGTCCAAAGAGGAAAAAGACCCAATATTCATGAGATAACTACGCAAGCATCGGCCTGCCTGATCACGAACCAGTCCCCTCCCCCCCCCTCTAACGTGTTTATATTTCAAATTTTATGAATACAGATGCCTTGAATATTATATTTATAAAGATTTTAGATTGGAATTTTGTAAATTGGGTTGTCTAATGATTGTATGCTGCATCTGTGGGCAGCAATCAAGAATTAACATTTATCCCTACCTTTTGCAATGATTGTGATTTTTGTTCATTTCTACATGGTGATGATGAATCATGCTAACTACCTATAATAAGTGTTTACAGATGTTGTTTTAATCCTAATAGACTCCATAACAACAGTACTTGAACTCGATACGAGTATATTTAGTTGATATTAAATTGAATCAAAATTAATTTCATTTATCAACACCAAAACTACAATGAATATATCTCGTAAACTGGAACAGAAACAATGTAACATATCTTTAAAATGAATGCTGATGGGTTCAACCGGTGGTTTAATCATCAAAAGATACCGTGAAATTTTCTTGCTGACTGCTTATGCTGCAAGATTCTCCGTAGATCTTCATATTTTCAGACTGGCTTAACTATGATCTGGTCGGAGTTTCTTACCCTGATATCCTGTCTGTGTTCTTTCTTGGATAGAAACGTCAAGTAACAATCCAACGTAATAATTGAATTAACATGTTCCTTATCATGTCATCTTTGCTCTTAGACTATTGCTATCATAAGAAATTAAATTAAAGGTAGTTCATTTGGATCTTATTTAATATGAAATTAATATATAAATATATAAATATATGTTGATTCAATTTATGGATAATTTTAATTTTTTAAAAAATATCAATATAAATAAAGATATAATTCTAAATAATATATAAAAATATCTAAAACTATAGATATAGACTCGAAAATTTTCTTATTATACATATCATGTAATCTACATTTACTTAAAAATTAAATAATTTAATTAATATATAGTGTATAATATTTCTAAATGATATATTGAAATGGGTATTTCACAAATAGTTAACATGTTAATTTATAATATTTACCTAACTTATAAATTTAAAATAAAAAATTACAAAATTTTTAATTTATGATAAATCTTATTGTGTTCTCATAATAAACAATCATTGCTATTAGCAACAATTTATTAGAATATTAAAATTGTAAATCATGATTTTTTTATATCATGTAAGAAATTAATAATTATTTATAAACTATTACTTGAACTTTTGATCCAATAAAAATACTTTCAAAATCAATTTGAAGCTTTTTATTAAACAAATGGAGTAAAGTAAAACACTATCAACTTGTTTAGATTCAAACTAATTTTGTGAGATAATTTAAATATAGATAATTAAAAATTTTAAATATATAATTATATAAATAATATAAAAAGCAGTTATGTTAATTTATTAGTAAAGTAAACCGATTCCGAATTTCAATATTGGGCTCTACTATATAATCCCCAAACCAGCCCTAACTAAATTCACATGGCCTTGACACATAAATCCATATTACCTCACAATTCATTTTCATTATTTTTAGGATAATGTTCGTTTATAATATTCATTTATTCATATGTATATATATAATAAAAGTTTGAATTTGAAAAACTTATAATCATAAAAATTCATAAAACTCATTGAATAAATGGTATATTCAATTAGATAAAAGTAACAAATAATGAAATAGAAATAAAGTAACTATTTCCAAATCATATAATGATAAGTTCCTATCAGGTCAGATTCCATCATATATATAAATGGAAGTTAACCATACATGTTATCCTATTATATTATTCAAATTATTAACACTAAAATGGAAAATAAATTATTATTGTAGATCATCTAGAATCAATAGATGTATAGCAAATCTGGCTATGATATATTTTTTTACAATTTATTTTGTATGTATCGATAGAAGAATTAAACAATATAATTCTTTTGTTGTTGGTAATTTGAAGGATTAATTAAGAACATGATTATTAATTATTTTTTTATAATTATTTTTTAAAACTATATAAGATCTTCCATATTTATCATTCATGTTTAAAGGTAATTTTGCTGCTTAGTTAAAAATATTTTGAAATAGTAAGATTATTTTTTATCTTAATATGTCTTACCATTATTATCATTATTACTATCGAATATTTATTATCAATCATCAATAAATATTATCAATATGTTAAATAAGATAATTATTGATTTTTAATAGGAGATATTACTTATTTTCACTGTATGATATATGTTTTAAAAATAGATTGATATAATAAAAAATCAAATAAATATATTTACTAGACATATATATATATATATTGATACTCAATATCATATATTTGATATTATATAATATATAGAGTTTTATTTATTTATTTATTTTTCTATTTATGTATCAAAATAAATACTTAATATAAATTTATCATTTATTAAGCCTGAAATCTTACTTAGTTTAATCTTATTTTATAATCTTTTAATAAATATTTTGTAGTTTTTTAGTAACTCTTAAATTATCTATTAATAATTTTTTACAAAACCAATTAAGTATTTGATATTTTTATTTTAACAAACCGTAGATTTTAAATTGTATTTTTTATAATCAATATTTTAGGTAAAAATATGATACAAGAAATATACATGCTACTGGGTCTAGCATGATTTATTGAATCTCTTCTTTCTCAGCATCTAATGCTTTCTTCATTTTCATTAGGTGAACTGCCTCTTCCTATATCCTAGTTTGAGTTCCTCCATTCTGTCTCTAATTTAATATGGTTTCATTAAAAAAAAGTTGGTATTGGATATAATTAGATTTGATTTATTTATAATCAAGTGAGTTTGAATTGAGTTTTTCAAATTTTTTAATATATGATAAACTTAAATCAAATAAACCTAATTAATAACTAAATTAAAAATACATTTATATTATTATGAATTTATAGATGATATATCTAAAATTAAATTATTTATATATAAATTAATAAGTTAGTTAATGAATTTTTTATGGAACCGATTCATTAATTTAAATGAGTTAAATATTATCTAGTTTAAACTCAATTTATTTATTAAATAAACTTTACAAATAAGTTTAAACAAACTTTTATCCAATTAAATTTTAAATAATTCTGATTTAACTCATTTATAACCCTACATTCAGTGGCAGAGTCATAAACTTACAGAAGGAGAAGTTAAATTTTAAATAAACATGTATAATAAAAAAGTAAATTTTGTCAACTAAAATACTTTATAATATTATTAAATTAATTATTTTTAATGAAATTAAAAATTATAAGTTATTAACTTAATTATTCTTTATTATATAATTAATTAACATAATTAATTATTTTTATTAATAATAATTATTTAATCTAAATAATTATGCTAATATAAATAATATAAGTTATATTTAAAATATATATGAATATGTATGATTAATATATTATTAATATAATCTAATAGAGAATCCACTAAATGTTGAATTGTATTACACCACGTCAACATCACCTTTATTATTGCCCACTATCATCTCATTATTTTATCATTCAATAAATACATAAAATTTAATTATACAAATTAAATATATATATTTATATATTATCCATATCCTTATTAATATAATATATATCTTAATATCACATAGATATATATGATATTAATATTGTAAATATGGAAAATAGTTTATAAAATCAATATAAATAAAAAATATAAATAAAAACATCATAAATTTATGATATAATGTCTAACATTAAAGAGAGCGATAAAAAAATTCAATAAAAATATTATTAAAAATATAATGATAAATTAAAAATATAATCATTGAAAAGTTATCGTCAGGAAAAATAGGAAAATGATAACGACAGTGTTGAAAGAGAAAGAGAAAATGGAGATGATGGTGACGAACAGAGATGGATATGTGAAAGAGAATGGTGAGAATGGAAGAGAGAATGACGATAATGAATGAAAGATAAAAGAGTGGCTAGAATTTATTTTAAATATTAATTAAAAATATTAAAATAATATATAAATTTAAATTAAAAATTAATAACACTAATAACCATGATTTTTACCTATATTTTTCTCTTTAATATAATGTCATTTTAAACATTATTTTCATATTTTTCCCTTCAAACATAGGTATATAATATAGTATTTCATGCATTATTCATATTCATATATTATATACTTAGCATAATTTTATACATTTTCATACATATTTTGCATAATTTTCATAATATTTCATATAGTCTAGGAATTAGCTTTATTTAGATGGATTTTACATGCATTTAGTAAGTTTTTTAGGTACTATTTTGTAGTTGAATCATAGTTTTAGGTATTAGAGGTTTAGTTTTCCCATTCAAGCTTAGAAAATTAGGTTTAATGACCTTGCCGAGCCTTACACGAGTCGTGGAAGGCCATACACGACTCGTGTACCATTCAGCCCCTCTAAGTTTTACCCTTTTTTGGTTGTTTCGAAAGTCACATGACTCGTGTAGCATTTACATGACTCGTGTGGTGTATTTAGGTCATATTTATCTTTCTTTTTCTAGTCCTAGGATCATAATAATGCAAGGTTAAGATTTATTTACTTTATTAAGACAGTTATTAGGGTTTTTATTTCATTCAGAACGTGGAGAGATTCATTCAGACATACATTCATTCACTCAGGATTATGAGAGTCTAGGTTAGGGTAGAATTAGGGTTTTGAGGGAGGAGAAAGGAAAAACTAACATTCTTGCATTGTAAATCTTGCTAATTTTCTTTTGTATCTGTCTTTGATAGTTTTTCATCAAGACATTGAGGAGATCAACCAGATTGGACGGAAAGGAAGAGTTGAAGTAGAGTAGCAGCAGATTGTTCTAGTTTCTCTTTATCTCCGTCTCCTTCTATTTAGTTTTGAATAAGTTTACGGTTGTATTTTCTTTATACTTCATATTTTTTTTTATTTTTTTTATTTTTCAGTATGATTTGATAGTAGTTTGTAGAGATTGAATGATATATTGAACATAATTATTTTCTTTATATTATGAATTTATTTACTTCTTTATGTTCTTAAGTTGTGATTCATGCTTATGATGTTTGATTGTTAGAACAGGCCCTTTTAACATGAAAACGTCGAATTAGTTTTGTTAATCGCTTTGAAAGAAGGTTTAACCTAACCGAACAAACTTAAGAACATCGAATGATAACTACTTAGACATAGGAGTTAATTAATTTGGAAGCATAAGGTGTAGTAAATGAACTTAATCGCTGAAGTTAATCTTAACAGTAACGAAAGTAGGGTGTTAGCTTAGTTTTAGTAGGTAAATATTCTTTTGAAAGAAAGATCTTTACATGTAAACACTGCTTTGAAGTTGGTAATTGATTTAATAATGGAAGGATTAATCTTGTTCATCATCGTTCAACTTTATGTTTAATTATATATTATATATATTATGTTAGCCGGTTTATGCTTTTAGTTAATTAAGTAAACTATAATGTTGAATTGCCTAGATAATCGATAAAATCAATAGCTAGTACTTAGCCACTCTTGGTCCCAGTGAACGATACCCTTATACTGTAATTGCGACCCATATTCTTGCGATGGTGTAATTACAATTTAAGGATTATAAATTTAAAACTTGTTGAAATATTATGCATGTGAAAATAACTCCATTTATACGCCAACAAGTTTTTGGCGCCATTGCCGGGGATCAACAGTGCATTCAGCTAATACTAGTGATTTGAGAGTAGTTGATTACTTTAGGATTTTGTCTCTGTTTTTTATTAATTTTGTTATTGACTTTTTCTCTTTCTATTTTCAAAACAAATACTAAGTTTAATGTATGAGGAGATTCCATAGTACGGAGAACTTAAAGCTGATCATTTTGGAAATAGAAAGAGCATTCTGCACAAACTTAAGAGCTCAAGTTTAATCACGATAAGTTCTTAAGTTTGGGGTCAAGCTAATGACCTTAAATTAGCATGTTTGATTTTTTATGTTAATTTTTTATCTTTGTTTTAATGTGTTTTTGTGTTTGTTTATTTGTTTGTTTGTTTGTTTGTTTATTTCATTTTATGGCTACTTAGGGTGTTTAGGATATGTTAGTTTATGCATTTCATTTACATTTTTATTTACATTTGCATTTAGGCTGTTTAGCATTTTAGGTATTGGTATTCATGTTACATATGCATTTTGCATTATCTTGCATTTATACTCATATTTTAGCTAAGTTTACATAGTATTTGTAATGGTTATTATTTATATGCTTGACATGCATTACATTTTATTTCCACCTTACTTGATTTTGACTTATCCTTGATTTTTCTTATTTTTTTTATTTTTTTAATGTTGTTTAATGTCTTGTTTAACTTAATTTGTGTGTCATTGAGGACAATGCCAAAAATTAAGTTTAGGGTGGCATATTACATGCATTGCATTACATTTTTTTTCTTTCTTTTCTCATGCTTATTTCATGCATCATGCATAATTGCTCATGCATTTTCATTTATTTTATTTTATTTCTTCATTTAAAACTTTTCAATTTTTTTTTGCCTTAACTTATACATGTATTGTTTAAAGGTTATTATAAATTAGAGTTATATCTTGGTTTATCACTTTTCAATATCAACTTGTTATTGTTTGATATAAATTGTTTTAAATACATTCTAGAAGTTTATCTATGGTTGTGTTGCCTCTCAATTATTTATTAAGCTCTATATTACAGTTGTCAATGATTATTTAAATGTTTTTAACTCATTTTGTTTTCTTATACAAATTTGAGTAAAATTTTAACTTAAATGGATGTGTAGCGATCAATTGAGTTCCTTAGCTTGTTATAGTTTAGTTGGATGGATTAAGTCATGTAAATAAATAAGTAATAAAGAAAAAAGTGTGAAAGTAGTTATTAAAATTTAGACCTACTCCTATGTTTATTGGTTAGTAGGTAGGGAACAGCATGTGCCCCATGTGGTTTCTTAAATTGAAGATAACAAATGAATACGAGTATTATTATGATTTCAACTCTTATAGTTTGAAGGTTTATTAGATAGGGACATCTATGCACCCCATAGTTGTCTTTAGGTCGAAAAGCTTGATAAGTATAAGGGTTGAACTTTATGTATCTTTGTTGTGAATTAATTAATCAGGTACCGGCATTACCAATGTTTGTATTTGAGCTAAAGATTTACAACGAGATATCATAGTTTAAAAAGAAAAAAAATTTAGTAAAATAAAGAAAATGTTGGTGAAATAACTTGATCTATTGACTATGCTATTATTGAGCTAAGGGTATTCGTATTGAACTTTATCTTCCATCTTAGCTTAATTTGCTCATATTTTGCAATGATTTAAACTCCTATCTTTTATAAGTATGATATCTTGACATTTATAATTATAGGGCTCTATTTTTTATTTGAGAGTTTTTAATTCAACATAGAGATTTTTAGTATGCTATTTGAGACAAATCTATTCTTCATTCAATCTTATTGTATTGAACTGTGATAATCTTAGATTTATTCTTGTTTATAGTCCCATGTTTTTTTTCTTTGCTTGAAGACAAACAAAATCTTTAAGTTTGGGGTAGTTTGATAACCATGATTTTCACCTATATTTTTCCCTTCAAAAATAGAAATATAATATAGTATTTCATACATTATTCATATTTTCATACATCATATTCATATATTATATACTTAGTAAATATATATTTAAAAATTAAACTTAAGATAATTGAGATATCGTACAATTACCAATACTCTTCGTTGCTTGATCAAGACAACCCTTGACTAGTATTTACACAAAGATTTAATAATAATATTATTGAAAAATAAAATCTATAATTTAAAAATAATTCAAGAAATAAGAGATGATTCACACTGGGATTAAATGCAGGAGAGATGAATGATGATGATGAAGACTTTTATAAAAATAAAATTCAAATGCAGGAAATTTCGCATGTCATTGGCAAAATCAATCAATCATGTTCCTTGGAAAAATATTTGGCATTACAATTGAATTTCTTTCCTCCCAATTTGTCAATAACAACTAATTATTTCATTCAATTTTGTAAATTATTCTTTCTCTATCTATTGTTTTATCCATAAAATATTATTCGATTTAAAATTTTAATTTATTAAAATAATATTATATATTTTTAATATTTAAATCGATTTAAAAACATTTTACTATATCTAATTTTTTGTTACCAAATTTCATTAAATTCAAATATCATCAAATAAAAAAATATATGAAATATTAAATTTTTTTATAAATCTAAATTTTCTCATTTCAATATAATTTGGTTTTTTTTATTGTTTATTAATAAGGGGACGTGACCTATTTAATTTTATTATAAAAATTATATTAAAATGAAATAAATAAATTTAAAATAATATTAATTTTAAATTTCATATAATTTATAAATTTTATATACAGATTACGATCAATTCCGTTCATGGCTGAACATCAGAGTTTTATCCTAATAGCAGTTTTTACGTTTAATAAAATTGCTAAAATTTTGAAATTAACATAAGAAATATATTTTTTTTGTCGTAAAAGAGCTCTTTTTATACAATTAACGGAGTTGCTGAATCCGTCAAAATCAGTCTTAATTTAATAACCTATTTATCTATCTTATTATAGAATAAAATTATAGAAAAATCTGAACACTTTGAATGGATGAATATAACAATACATTTGGTAAAAATCTTGAATTAAAAAAATATACATCTTTCTTCTACAAATGTACTATAATTTATTAGTTTCATTAAAATTATGTGAATTTTAATTAATAGTTTTTTAACAGTATTTACAAATAACTTATTGAATTTTCAGCATAATTTAATAATAATAATAATAATATTTGATACATTAAAATTTTATACATATTATCACATTTTTAAAATTATGATAAATTCTTACTTGATTGATATTTATTACATAAAATTATAAATTCAGTGATAATATAATGATATATGTTAATTTTTATTAAATATTAAATATTTATTAGTTATTATTTATATATTAAATATTAAATATTAAAAATTTCATCTAAATTTACAATTAATCTATGATTTGACCAAACATATTGGTTGGATTGTCAATATCATATTTTCAAGATGTGAATCATCTAAATATTTCAGAATTGACTATTCATTTTAATCTTGTGAATATTATCAAATGGTTAATAAATGATATTGTAAACTTAACTTTCGTAGAGGGTAGACAAAGTCTTTCTTTATGTATTATATATGTTAAAATACACTTATTAATACATAAATTTACATTTTAATCAAGCATTTTTAAAAATACATTATATTAAAAATGTACATTAATTGATTGAATATATATGATTTTTGCCCTAATTAGATGTCTATATTTATTAAACATAAAAATTAAATATAAGAAATATTTGTATGATTTAGATTCATCACAAAAATTATAAATCTATTAATCATATGATAATGTATATTAATTTTTATTAAATGTTAAGTATTTATTGAATTATTATTAATTTCTAATATATAAATAATAATTAATAAATATTTAATATTTAATAAAAATTAATAAATAATTTTATTAATTTTATACTTTCTAATAGATTTATAATTTTATAAATAACCAATCCAAAAATTTAAGATTTCAAAATCCCAAGAGTTACCAACTTGGAAAATGGCCAACAAATGCAGGAGCTTCCAAAAGTCAATGTTCTTCCCAAATAGCAAGACGGCTGGAATTTTCTACGTACCCACTTTGCAATCCATTTATTTTCACGAAAACTCCATCTAGATGAGCTTGAATGCTTCTCCGGAGAAAAGTTTGCCCTAATCCTTCAAATGTATTGCGTTTCTCATCGTAAGCATCCTTGATTCGTATTATTATAAATAGGGGATGGCTCTTGAGCACTAACATGCACAACGAAAACAATTAATAGTCGAAGCAAAGTAACCCTATTGGATATGAAGTCTCCTTCAATCTTCCATTTTCTTTTCGTGTTTCTTCTGTCAATTCAATGGGCTGATTCAGCTCTCCCACATGAAGATTTTCTTAGTTGCCTTCGGTCTGAGGATTCCACCTCTATTTCCAGAGTTATTTATACTCCCATCAATTCTTCGTACTCGTCTGTTTTGCAATTCTCCATACAAAACCGTAGATTCAATACAACCACCACTCCTAAACCGCTAGTTATTGTCACCCCTTTGAATGTCTCCCAAGTTCAGGCTGTCGTAGTTTGTTCCAAAAACCATGGCATGCACTTACGAGTTCGAAGTGGAGGCCATGACTATGAAGGACTTTCGTATGTTTCGGTTCTTCCATTTGTCATCGTTGATCTAATCAATCTTCAGTCTATCACCGTTGATGATGGAAACAACACTGCATGGGTTCAAGCTGGTGCAACTATTGGGAAATTATACTATAGTATTGCCGAGAAAAGCAGAACTCTTGGTTTTCCGGCTGGTGTTTGCCCTACTGTTGGTGTTGGTGGGCACTTCAGTGGTGGAGGGTACGGCATGTTGTTGCGTAAATACGGTCTGGCGGCTGATCATGTGATCGATGCATTATTAATTGATGTTAATGGTAAAATTCTTGATAGAGCATCAATGGGTGAAGATCTATTTTGGGCAATCCGAGGAGGTGGAGGAAATACCTTTGGAATTGTCGTTTCATGGAAGATAAATTTAGTTCCAGTTCCATCTACTGTGACTGTGTTTACAGTGGAAAGAACCTTGGAACAAAATGCAACTCAACTTGTCAATCGATGGCAATATATAGCAGATAAGCTTCATGAAGATCTATTCATTAGAGTAATTATAGAGAGAATTAATTCCACCACTCAACAAGGAAATACAACAATACGGGCAGCATTCAACTCCTTGTTTCTTGGCGGGGTTGACAGGCTTCTTCCTTTGATGCAACAAAGCTTTCCTGAACTGGGTTTGGCAAAAGAAGATTGCATTGAGATGAGTTGGATAGAATCTATTCTCTACTTCGCAGGATTTTCCAACTCATCCCTGGAAATTTTGCTTAACAGGACTCAACCATCCGTGAGGTATTTCAAAGCAAAATCTGATTATGTCAAAGAACCCATGCCTGAAACTGCACTGGAAGGAATATCGGAAAGACTTTTCCAAGTAGGCGTTGGTGCAGGTCAATTGATATTCAGTCCATACGGGGGAAGAATGAGTGAAATTTCGGAATCCAGCATTCCGTTCCCACATAGAGCAGGGAATTTATACAAGATCCAGCACTTGGTGTATTGGGACGAAGAAGGACTCGAAGCCAGTGCAAAGCATATAAGTTGGATCAGAAGGCTCTACAGTTTCTTGGCTCCCTATGTCTCCAAAAATCCTCGAGCAGCTTACATCAACTACAGGGATCTGGACATTGGCGTGAACAACTTAGGCAACACAAGCTACACGCAAGCAAGCGTCTGGGGTATAAAATATTTTAAGATCAATTTTGACAGGTTGGTGCACGTCAAAACCGCAGTTGATCCTTCCAATTTTTTCAGAAATGAGCAGAGCATTCCATCTCTCTCGTCTTGGTGATAACATCTTTCTATAGTTTCATTCATGAATCATAGATTTATTTTGTATTATGTTAAATTTATTTCATATTCATAGATATTAATATCATGATTTGTCTAATATTCGATAATAAGGATCGGAACATCCATGTACTGTGAAGTTATTAGATAGAATCATGTTGTGTGTATTCCATTTTACAAATTGAATAAGGTTGTATGAGAAGGTTGTTGTGTAGCTGAACCATATATACTTATATCAATATTTATAAATATACTCAGAGATTGATAATAATATTTATAAATATTTTTCTTATCCAAAAATTTCATAATAACAAATAGATAGATTTTTTTGGTAAATGAAGTTTAAAGTATATTTCTCATATAATAACTTCAAAATTGATTTAAATTAAATTCATTTAATTAATATTTTTCAAAATAAATTTCATAAAATTTAAGGAATCCATTTCTACCAAGTAATGAGCAAGAAAACAAACTTTATAATATTTACAACAAGAATATATATATATTATTTTCAATTTAAACATATGTACATGAAAAAAATAAAAAAATAAAAAATTTTTATATTGATATAAAATTTATTATTTTTCGATTATAATATAAACTATCAATTATTTTTATCATATAATATAATAATTCAATGTTATTTTTAAATAAAAAATTATCCATTTTTGTTGAGATTTGTTTAGGTTTAATATTCAAATTAATAAACATCTAAAATAGGAATGTTATAGGATGCATTTAATTGAAAAAATTGATATTTGAGGAAGCAACCATAACAATAACAAGAAGCATTGAGATAATATGCAATGTATAATTAAATAAAAGTTATGAAAACCAATTCAACACAGAACAAAATTGTGGGTTAAATAAAAAGAATTATTATAATTAAAAGGTTTAAAAAATGAATTTTTATCTTTTGTGAAAGTAGATTTTTAAAAGAATTATACAATGTAAAAATAAAAAAATGAAAATATCTGACATCAGTAAAGATGAAAAATGATTGTTAATGTCAAATAGAAAATGAATAAGGAATGATTCTTAAGAGTAGAAATTATAACATACTAAAATATACTTATTGATGATTTCTTAAACAATGTTATATTTCACATCAGATAAAAAACATCATCAAATAAATATAAAATTATATAATTGAAATGCATTAATATTTTTTATTTTAAAATAATAATAATAATAATAATAATTTTTTTAATCAAGGGTGTTCGAGAGGGGGGTGAACAAAATAATAATAAAATAAATAGATTTGGCGCCGGGGGCTCTCAATGAAAGATACATGCAAACTGAAATCATCAGGATACATGGGATTATCAAAACTTATGTTTAAAGAAATATAATTAAATAGTAAAATAATTAATTAATATTGGAAGGATCATTTCTTGTCGAATAGAGAGATATACGTAAACCCATTAATTAATTGATTTATTTATTAATTAATTAATATTATTAACCATTTTTGGGGTACGTAAGAAGATTTTCGAAAAGTTTCACCAGCAAGTTAAGCTTTTTTTTTTTTTTTCCTTTTGAACAGCACCATCAAGTTAAGCTAACTTCAACTAGGACTGTGCATCAGTCAGTTTGGTACCCGAAACGAACCAGTTCACTAAAATCAAATTAATCAAATTTTTATTTTTATGAAACTAAAATCGACTGAATTAATATGAAAATTGATTACCGAAGTGAATCAAATATTAGGTTCAGTTCAGTTTCAAACCGAATAACCGAATTAACATCAAATATCCAAAATAAATATTAAAAAATTGAACCAAATCGAACCGAACCAAATCAAACCGTACCAGAATATTTAGTTTGGTTTGGTTATTTCGATTTTTAATGGATCAATAACCAAACTGAACCGAAATGTAAACATTTTTCATTCTCAATAACCTAACTTGAACCAAGAATTAAAAAATCGAACCGATTAATTCGGTTCGGCTTGGTTCGATTCATCGGTTTTTACTTCACCTCTAACTTCAACACTTAACCCAACTTTGTATAATTTATATTTATTTATTTATTTTAAAATTAAATTCTCTTCTATCATAAATTTAAGTAAACTTTATTAAGTTTAACATATATAAATTTTAAAATAAATTATCTATTATTTTATTTTAAAGATAAAGATTGGTTAAATATAATTTTAAAAATTAATGATTTTATGTTAATTATTAAATTCAAATATATATTCATTATATGTTTAAAACTAAATCACTATCATTTAAATTATTGATAGCTAATTTAAGTTTGCTAACAAATTAACTCACAATATTAGAAAGTCAAATATAATATAACTTCGATTTACCTCATTTTTTAAAATTTTTAAATCAATATCATTAAATAAATTTAAATAAATATTTATCAAATAAAAGTTTAAATAATTCATGAAGAACTCAATATATAAATAAATTTGACGTCAAAAACGATCAATTTTTTTGGTTGTTTACATATACATTATATAATAAATATTTTTATAGTAAGTATTTGTAGATATCAAAAAATTTTCAAATTAATTTCTAGATCAATTAAATAAATATTTTTGATCTATGAAATTAATTAGATTAAATAATTATTTTAATCTAATAAATGAAATATATTTTATGGATCAATTAAATAAATATTTTTGATCTATAAAATAATTAGATT